>LUGF01003965.1:58469-69746 GCA_001625245.1 Calycopis cecrops | reverse complement strand
TGGTGGGGAGGCATAACTCTCCGGCGAGGCCGGCTCGGACGATATCGCTACCACCTTCGCCGGTCCCTCATTGGGTGATGTTGCCGCTCTCTTCGTGGCACGGGTATTCTGGGCGTTATCATCCGCCTTTGAGGTAGTGGCGCCATCTCCTGGGCCCTCGTAGCGTAGCTCGCGTTCGACGACGGTGAAATGTCCGTCTTCGTCCGGAAACAGAGACCGCTCCGCATAGACCCGGGGTTTTCCGCGCTTGGACATCGTGGGGACGTAGGCTGATCCGCACGTTTACTCCACCCACCTTTTTACAAAGGCGGTGGAGTATGTTGTCGGGTACAACTGAGTCCTTGATCTAGGACATGCACTTCGTTGTTTAGTTTCCCCGAGCACTTCTCACTCCGTCATAATTAACACAATTATTCCGTTGCGGGCCGTACCCGAGTTGAATGGGAAGCCCTGCGCTTGATCACGGGATGATACTGATGAACAGCAACGCACTGGGTAGCACTGAACTGCACTGGTCGCCTCGCAAATCCGCGTAAATCTACGTAAATCCACGTCACAACCTTTTACCACTGGCGTGTCAACGCACGGCGGACTATACTGGATTGATAACGCTGAAAGGAGACCTTTCATCTTTGTATGGGATCTTGGCCCTGAATCCTGATGCACAATCGATAGTCATGTTCCATATTAAGTCGATAAAATCAAATAACTTTAAATTTTGAATTAAATAAGCTCATTTTATTGCATAAGATATAAGAAATTAATCACGTTAGAAGTCTTTAGCTATACCAAACGTCAATGAAGAACTCTTTGACGTCTGCCATCTGTCATTGTCCATACTACATGGATGCCAAAATGGCGCCTGAAATACAAGAATTTTGGTGCAATAGAAATAAATAAAATATGTTAGTACTTTTAGTGTGTTAAACTCATTTATCGATACTTTAGACATTCGTACATCCCGTGGGCTAGAGATGAAGTTCCCATTTGTATACCTGTGTTTTATGACTTAAGCATCTGAACAAAAGATGTCTAAGGAGTGAAATAGAGGTAAGTATATATTTTGTATGAATTATGAATTTGACGAAATCAGCTTATAGCCGTCCACTGCTGAAAGTAGACCTCCAACATCCCAATCTTGGGTGACCCACATCCAGCGCCGGATACAGGTGGAGGCTTAGGGATGCTGCAGCCCCCGCCCAAGGCTTAACGACCCTAAGATTAATCTTCTACCCATAAAAGAGGCTCCTTCAACTCCAAGGTCTCCAACCTCGAGCGCCGTCAGCGTTTAATCCGGAGCTGCCCGCAAACATCCACTTGTATGAATTACGCGAAGCAAACCGCGGGTCGCAGCTAGTTGTGAAAAATGATTTTGTATCGTAATATCTATCTAGTAATGTATTCTACGTTAGTTTAGATAAACAACAAAACTGGGTCAATAGATCGTATTTAACTTCTGAGAACTCAAACCGCTGACACAGCAAAAACATTGAACTGTAGTTAAGTATATCGAACTAGGTTTGCCCCACGTTTTCACTCGTCTACAATCTATCCACCAGGTTGTCAGACCGGGTCGCTAGGATGTCAGGTCGCCGGATATGTCCAGATATTTTGTATATTGTCCCGAGTTCCGAAAAAAAAGTAGTGTACCTACTGACAAAACATTTGTCTAAAAGAAATGGGATGAACATACCATTCGTCAGTCTATAAATAAAATTTTGAAATTTATACCTCAATTTAAGAGAAGTAGTAAGTACTTATGGTTAGTTTTGTGCCGACTATAATGTAAAAATCCCAATTTTATAACATTTGTCAAGATTTTTTAGTCCTTCCATTTGCCAACCCTAACCGCAACGAAACTTTTTTTATGGTATTAAACGAGCAGTCGGAGCCATTTTCATCACTACCGACGACCATAGACATCCGCATAGAGGCTATACAGATGCGCTGCTCTCCTTTGTCCTCCCACTTCCATAGGTCACAGGAAACTTACACACCGCACGAAACGTGACAGCTCAGCTGTCACTTTACGCCGGTCTCGTATAAGCGAGAGGTACCTCCCCGGTCGTGCCGGCCCAATTCAGCAAACATGCAGTGTGGCACTACCTTTTACTCGGATTCCTTCTCTTCAAAAGAAAGTAAAATTATGTTATTGCACATTCTAATCTATGTTTATGCAATATTACTCAATAGTCTTTGATTGTAAACAAACATACATACAAAGTCTTTCATTTATGTTAATGAGATTTATTATTTTCGCTTATCTCACGTCGACAAGCATTTCTTTGACCGCACAGTCGCGACGCAGTAGCCGGCCGCAGCCGCCACTGGCCAGCCGCAACACATTTGAAGATAGAGACAGTTGTGCTCAGTTAGTTATATCATTTGGATATTTCTCATATTTTGTTCGATCTAGATACAAATATGGGAGTAGGGTTTAACGTCATTTTTGCTATAATCGGTAAGTCTGTTTTGATTAATTAAATCTTAGACTAAATAATTAAATAGTGTCTAAGGTAAGGTGAATGTTAGTAAGACTGCTTTGCGTTGGGCGCAACCAGAAATAGCCGGAGAGGAGGAAACGCGGCAACGCGTTAGTATAACAATTGTCTATGGGCGTCGGTAGATATGCAACAGCTCGTTTGCCCCTTTATGCTTTATAGCATAAAGGGGCAAACGAGCAACATATAATAGCTATTTTTGATTTTTTATAAAATCAAAAATAGCTATTAAATTTTTTAAAACATAACACGGCACGGTACTGCTGGGGGCACCAAGTTGAGCAAAAAAGCGGCACGCGCGGCGTACCATCCTTTTCTCGAAGCAATTCAGGCCAATTTCGTTCCCCTAAAACTTCGTAGTGGATAAAACAGGAGGCCTAAAATTGTATTGGCCAAGTCGATGTTTTTATTTAAAATGCAAAAGATAATAACTTAAAACAGAAGATTATTTAAGTAGGGACTAAACAAATTAACCGACTTGGTATTTCACGGATCTCACAACTTTTTATGGTAGAAAATCTGAGCTGCAATACATGCTTTTTTTACAGAATGTTTTTGTTGGGATAACATGTATAATATTCACTGAACACTCTTGCCGTAAAAAATCATCTAAATTTTGTAAAAAGAACTTTAATCAATCTTCAAATCTAGCGCAGTAGGTACGAAAAAGCTTAAAATAATAAAAATTGTAAACCATAACTTTTATTCGTCAGTATAATTTTGAAAAACTAGGTACATTCTTGAAATCTGTGACAACGACAGCCATATATTACTTTCTAAATACATAAATACAACGTATTCTGCTACAAGGGCTACAAGGGTCCCTATGAAGGTACTAACTTACATGGCACACTACAGGACTTACGGCAAGCTGCGACTGAATACTCAAAATGATAGCAAAAGAAGAAAAAAGCTGTTGAATTTGCAGCCATAGTTGTCGATTTCGAGGACGTCATTTTTCAAAATTATATTGCATAATTAAGTATCGAATCTTCGAAAATTCGAAGTTAAAAAGTTCTAAGACCTTCTCCAGCTCTACCCATTTATTCCTCTCCTGTTCTTTTCTTACGCAGTCTTTGTTTAAAAAACGTATCTATAATTTAGGCTTCCCATTTCCAGTGGGCGACCTCCATTTCTTCCGGGCGATTATTTTTAACCAGATATTGTCATTGGTATAAAATATATTAAACCGCTACTACCGAAAAATCGCGTCAATTTATGACGAATAACAAACAATTAGCGCCGCTCGACAATTTAATTTCCGTAAATACAAACCCGTTTCGGCGTAAGGATTTTTTCTCGATCCTCAAACTGTTGCGAGTAGTAACCAAACGTACACGGACCGACAGACACGCGTTACAAAATGTACCTCGTGCTGTTCGTTGTAACACTAGTCTTAACTCAAAGTTTGGAAAGCAAGGATGCGTGCCTAAGAAAATATTACAAGCAAAATTTCACGTCAATGGCGCGCGAATATGGCCACTCCGTACGCACGTACGAGGTCCAAACAGAAGACAACTACTACTTGAGGTTGTTCCACATCCCTGGAAAGAAGAGGCCCGTTCTTTTGATGCATGGCATCATAGACTCCGCTGACACCTTCGTCATGCGCGGCAACCGCTCCCTGGCCATTAGTCTGGCCAATGAGGGCTTCGACGTTTGGGTCGGCAACACCAGAGGCAACAGGTACTCCCGCCGGCATCTGTACCTCAACCCGGACTTGGACAAGGAGTTCTGGGACTACAGCTTCCACGAAATCGGGGTGTACGACCTGCCCGCGATCATAGACTTCGTGCTGACGAAGACTGGACGGCCCAAGTTGAGTGCCATCGGCCATTCGCAGGGGAACACCATATTTTACGTCCTCGGGGCTTTGCGACCGGAGTACAACCACAAGATCGATATTATGATCGCTTTGTCACCTGTGTGTTTTCTGAACAATCTAAAGAACACAGCGTCCGCCTTGGTCAAGGCGTTTCCTTACTTGAACAACATTCTACTGGCCACGGGACAAGAAGAGGTGTTCGGAGAGAGTTCTCTCACCAGAGTGATGTATGAGGAGCTCTGCGGCTGTAAGCGGAGCTACGACGTCTGCGCTCGAGGCCTGCTCTTCCCCATCGCCGGCAGCGACCCTGAGGAGCTGGAGCCCGACTTCCTGCCGACTTTGGTGGAGCACTACCCGACCAGCACATCCAGGAAGAACATGCTCCACACCGAACAGACCAGCTCGCGCCGGCTGTTCTCCCAATACGACTACGGTCCGCTTAACCTGAACTTGTATAACAGCTCGGAGCCACCGGAGTATGACCTCAGAAATGTGGCCATGCGGATAGCGCTTTTGGTCGGCGTTAACGATAATCTGTCGGCCGTGAAGGATGTGGAATCTCTGAGGGATACCCTGCCGAATGTCGCCGAATATATTATATTGAAGCACGAAAAGTTTAACCACATAGACTCGGTGTGGGGTAAACGCATGTACAAATATCTGTTTCCACACATATTCCGCATATTGGAAAAGTATGCGGACTAGCTTGTGTGATTGCAGCCGTGGCGAAATGAATAAAAGTATTTTTAGTAAGTAAATTTAGTAGACCGAATGTGATGAGATTTTTAACTATGATTTAAACGCTAGGAAGTGATAATATTATGCAAAATTCTATAATGGCTACGAGAGAATAAGCTATAATAAATTGTTGCTAGAGAAATAGAAATAATTAGTTATTACCAAGTTTTGAAGTTTCTAGAATAAGATTATCAAAATTTGTAGGTACTTTAAGATTTATTTAATTTCTTTGCTCGTTAAATTGGCTATAGTCTCTTTGAACTTTGAACTGTCTGAATAAGTCCACAGTTAGTAAATGCGTAAATGCAAAGTGTTAATATAATTAGTGTTGAAAGATGTTGTCACTAAAACATCTTCATGAGGTTTTTTTTTGGTTACTGTGTTGCTCGGAAAACGTGTAGCTATTTATGCATGTTATAACTTTCAGCTATACTAGTAACATTGATATCCAGTAGATAGGCATTTATTTCACACCTATTCCAGACATCTATTCTGTGATATATTTTCCTCGTTAATCATTCCTTCCATATCTATTCATACTTAACCAACGTAGAGCTATAGTAGAGTAGAGCGTAGAGTTATATTTTTATAACAAAATACCAACTATACATTTATACGCGAAAATATTATTTTTTTCTCAAGAAAAATAAACTAACATATTAAAATTAATTATTCATTAGGTTTATACCTAATTAATGTTATGCCACGAGTAACTACTAGACCGTGTTTAGGCGAATATGTAATGGCGGTACACTGCCGTTTTCAAGAAATATATTATTTGTGGAAATTTCCGCTTTTATCTGTAAAAGCCATAATAAAACCTATTCTACGATCTACCTATGATATACATTTATAGGAATTAATTACTCATTAGTCATTAGGTACAAATTACCTACTCGATTCATATTTTACATATTTTCATATTATATTGAACTAATCTTAGCTGAGTGTTTACCTCCAATTTACTTACTGTGAAAACGTCTTTAATATGCATAGTGTGCAGCTCAGCTGCCTCTGACAGTACCTAAGGTATCCCGAACGGTTCCGATTCGATTCCCGTAGCCAAAAGCAAATTTCGTCAATCACTTCCACAGTCCACTCTGACTTATATCTCGTTCAGTGCTTCAGATACATATTATGTAACTTTAGCTTTTAAAAAATAATACAAATGCCAAGAGAATGCCATTTACATTGCAGTAGAATTAGTCCGACACGACCGAGGAGGTACTTCTCGCACACACGACACATTGCACATGCAACTCAAATCAGGCGAGGACTCAGCAATCCGATGAAGCTGAGGTATAACATCGTCGGTCATCTTATTACATCAGGTGGTCTGGTTGCTCGTTTGCTGTCGATGCAGAAAGAAATCAAACACCCATGCCGATGCCGGCTGACGCAACAAATTCTAGCGCAGCGTCAGTGGATTCAATTATTATGTAGAGGGATGTGCAAAGTAAATATCGATAGAATATATATTCATCTCCTCATTTACTTGTTTCTTTGTTTCTATAATTTTACAGTTTTTAGCTTTAGCTTTCATTTGTCCAGTCCATAGGCCATTTTTATTAAACGTCAAAATAACTGAAATTATGCACTGGCATGTCAATCAGGACTGTCATAAGATAGCTCGTATATCACTCGATAGATTGTTATTATTGAAGGCTATAAACATTAATTGCAAGAAAAGAACATTTGTTTTTTGATTGATTAAAATGTTGTCACGGTTCAATAAAATTTTTATTATAATAGGTGCAATGTACTCGCAATAAGAACTTAAACATATGAAAGGTTTATTATCCCAAAATATATCAATTTGACGTACTTAAATTTGATCAATGTTTTCTTCCTCAAATATTTTTAGTCCTAAGCAAATTATGTTCTATATAATGTCAACAGTTAATCTCGTCTTATAATTGCTTAAAATAGATTGACACAAATAACCATTGTTATATTGTTTTTATCTTTGTTGTTTAAAAGGACATCAGTTGATTGCTGCACGTAAGAAGTTATTTATTTACTTTTTATTAAAATTTCAAATTAGTGATCAATGCAATGGCTTTTAATATTTTCCTAGTAGATACTGCAGAATGTGTATATACTCTCCCGAAAGTAGTTATCACTACAAAATGTAAAAACGCTGCCTTAGAGCATTTAACCATGGTTTAAAATTTATACACTGGCCACTGTTTATAATTATTATTAATGTGTTTTGTCAAATTTTATCGATAGTCAGCTCCTATCGATATCCTGTCGGATAACTTCACTTGTATTGCTAGGGGTTACCTGTTTCTCACCTCAAATGACAGTCTGTCAAATGCATCCGTGGTGGGAAATTAAAAAGTTGTCTATTTTCTTCAGTGAAAGACCATTTTTTATTTTTTTTAACATTTTCTAAAATGTATGCTATGATCTGAAAAACCCTTTCAAATGTATATGAAAATTATGTGGAATTTCCAGCAAATATTTATTTAAATATTTTTATTGTACTTTTTGTGCTTATTGTGCGGCGTGACATAACCTAAATTCTATTGTGTTACGATGTCTTTCCTAAATGGTAATGGCTTTGGCCATTACGAAAAGGTAAATCGCAACAACTCCATCAGAAAAGCCTACGACGATGGTAAGGAAATAATTTATTTCATAATTAAACTTTTAATTTAAAATTTTGTCTGTACAGAATAAAAGCAATGAAGTAGCATAATCCTTGACTTCTTATAATTAGGCCTATGGCCACTGCTGATCTAAGCCTATGCTGCTTATGTTAATAAATATCAAGACTGCCTTTGGGCAATTTTGATATTAATATTGGTTAGCCTGCTTATTACTTATATGTCATACAAATTAGAATTAAAATTACCTTACATAATAGTTTTCCTACGTAGATAGCTACAGAGAAGATGACCTAAATTTTATTTTATACATATTAAGTACTAATAGAAAAGTTTAAAATGTATAGCAGAAGCATTAACAGATTTAGAAGGTTTTGTTTTCTTTTATTTTTTATCATTTTAAGTAAAGTGGTTTATATCCATACACATACATCAACCTAATTATACCTTCTAATTGAATTACAAATATTATAAAATTAAAATAAATAAAATTATTATAAAAAAAAATTTAAGGAGAGTCACTGATTATAAAGCTTCATTGAAATGCTTCATTTTTTATTACTGACTTTTGATTTATCAAAATAGTCAGCATACACCAACCCAACGTCTTATCATTTCTTCATACATACGGACTTCCGTTGAAGAGTGATGCAATAAGATGCAGCTGGTGGTCATATTAAACATCTTATTCTCATGAGTATGCAAGATGTACTTCAGACAAGCAGAATATTGTTAGAGTGGGTATAGGATACCCTTTTGCTTACAAACTAGGTATATGAAATACATAACTTCTATGTTAGAATTGTGAATGAAAAAATTCAATAAAAAAGAAATGATATATACATTATTCTGGGTACTATAATCATGCATGGGCATAATGAAGAGCAATCTAATGACATTAAAATCCTTCAAGCCGGATTAGTCTAGCAGGAAATTTATTTACATACATATGCTCAAAAAACAGGTAACACAAAAAAAAGCACCTAAGAACAGTTTTTGATCAATTGAAGAAGATGATAGTTAATTTATTGCTCATTTTACAAAGGCATTTGACCGTTATTGAGACAATGATTAGTGGTGCCGAATCAATTGGCAGGACCAGCATCCAATGTAGCCAATTGTTCTGTCGGTTCTTGCTGAAACCAGTGTGATTTGAGATGTGTAAGTAGTATTTAGTGATTGTGCCTCCCACAATGTGGTTCGACAGTCACTGGATGATTGGTAAAGTATTTTTGATATGATATATTACTGAGTTGATAGTGAGGATTTTCTTTTCAAAAATATGTTCTTTTTAACACTAAGTTATTTATGTTAAGGGTGCTATCGGTAAAAAGTGCCGAAATTGAGTATTTTGAAGGCAAATTACTCGTAAATGGAAATAATCGATTGAAGATCAACTTTGGTTCCCCATAGCACAAATATTTTTATAGGATCTGTAAAGTTTATAAATTGAAAATTATTATTATTTACGAAGAAAAAGGCATATTTAGAACTCATGTTTTCGAAAAGACTGATTTTCGAAATGAAATTACGAATATAAGCAGTGGATTGTGGATACCGAAAAAATACCTACTATTAGGGAATATACTGCTATAGGTTTTCTATAGAATAGAAAAGTAAATTGATTTCATTAAACTCGGCAAAAAAAATATTTTTGTAACTTAAATTTTGCCAAAATAAACATCATTTTTCTCATGATAATAAATGTGGTACAACTTCAGAAATTTACTCATTTATTAACACAATATTCGATTAATAAAATCACCAAAAAAAATAAACATTACTATCTTAGATTTTATTTAATTAAATTTCAAAGTTACTATTGAATTACGCCATGTACTTTATAAGCTCACAAATATTTTTATTGTTTAGGTCAATAAAAACTATTTGTGCTATGCGGAACCAAAGTTGATCTTCAATCGATTCTTTCCATTTACGAGTAATTTGCCTTAAAAAAAACTCAATTTCGGCACTTTTTACCGATAGCGCCCTTAAACTGAAAAGACAAGATTCTTAATGAATTATAATATTTCAATTCAGATAATGTCTTGTAACAGTAGTCCATATTTTTAATAGGAAATTATAAAAATTGAGATTAAAATCAAGTTCTTCATATCTATCTGAATTTCAGAATTATTACTTTCTCCAGTTCTTGTTAACAGTATGCCAACATTTAATTTTTTGGTCATGTATAGATTTTGAAAATTTAGATGTGTATAAAAAATTTTATTGATAATGTGTGACTTCAGTTGTGCCTACATATTTCATATTTAGATTTTAATCTAAATAGGATAATATGTGTATTTTACACAATCAAGGACTGTGACCAAAAATTATAATTTTTTCCTCATAATATTACAAAGTTCTAGAATTAGGATATATGAGAATACAGTAGATTGTATTGGCTATGTCTCGTATCATATCATCTGCCCTAGAGGATGCAAGTATTAATAGGATATTCAGGATAATGCAGCATCAAGTGGATAAAGGATGACAATGTTTGACCTATCAGTGAAAAAAGAGAGACTGTTTTAACAGTAAAAACGTATTTATATTTTAGAATAAATGGTTTTCATTAGTGTGAGTGTGTAGTTAAGTGCCGATAATGTTGTTCATCTTTACCCAAAATCAGAAGGGTGGTAATGTTTTTCGAGCATATGTATGATTAAAATATGTTCTTGGCTAGGTAATAATAATAATAATAATAATTATTATTATTTTATTTGCTAGAAACATTGTACAATACAGATGTTACATAATAGAGAGTTACAATATGTTTCGTCGAACATAGCGACATGCAAATATTTTAATTTAAGGCTAAGTATTAAATATTACATAGAATTTAAATTACCTATACTAAGTCAATTGTTTATATTGTTAAATTTAAGTGTTACATTAATTGTCAATTTGATTAAATTAAACATAAAATTAAATTACATGTCTTGAATTATGGAGTAAATTATCCATTTAAAAAAAAAATGTATACATAATATTCCTAAAATTTTAATATACAATAATAACTTCCAGTCCATTTTTATTTATTAACAATAGATTTATTTATGTCCTGAGTATGTTATACCTAAATATTAAATACCATATAATCCTAATTATAAATTTATTTAAAAAACTCATTTATCGAATAAAAACATTTGTCTACTAGCCATTTATATAATTTGTTTTTAAAGGAATTAAAAGGTAGCTTTTTTAAATCATCAGGCAGTTTGTTGAATATTTTTATGGACATACTAAAGCAATTTCTTTGAAATGTTGAAGTCTTAGATGTAGGTATTACAATTTTGTTAGGGTATCTGGTGTTAAAATTTACATCTTGACTTTTAATTGTATAAAAGTCCGACATATGTTTGCGAACAAATATGCTTATCTCATATATATACAAACTTGGTAAAGTAAGAACGTTGATTGTTTTAAAAAGAGGTTTACAAGATTCTAATGAATTAGCCCCACAAATGGCCCTAATACACTTTTTTTGTGCAATAAATAATAAATTTATATCAGTGGAGTTTCCCCATATAATCACGCCATACCTTAGGGTTGAAGCTACAAATGCATGATATGCCATTAATGCCGTTTGTTGACTTAC
>LUGF01003965.1:47375-58170 GCA_001625245.1 Calycopis cecrops | reverse complement strand
AATAAATGGTTTTCTTTAGTTTGAGTGTGTAGTTAAGTGCCGATAATGTTGTTCATCTTTACCCAAAATCAGAAGGGTGGTAATGTTTTTCGAGCATATGTATGATTAAAATATGTTCTTGGCTAGGTAGCAGGAACTGAACGGCTTCACGGATTTTAATGTTTGAATTAAACCTCCCCGGTCGTACCGGCCCAATATGGCTGTATGCGAGCATGCAGTGTGGCACTACTTCTTAATGAATGTTGATAACGTTGTTACTTGTACAGGAGGCATCAAGGCGGGCGCCTCTCGCGCCGCCGGGCTCGCGTACGGGGTGCTGTCGCGACGCAAGGCGGCGGAGGAGGGGGTGGCGCGGCTGGCGCGCGTCTTGTCCACTCTGGACCTGACCGCGCTGGGCATTGGCAGCACGCTGGGCGTGGGCGTGTACGTGCTCGCGGGGAAAGTGGCCAAGGAGGAGGCAGGGCCGGCCATCATACTGTCGTTCCTGTTGGCGGCCGTCGCGAGCTTTCTAGCTGGTAATTAATGACGTCATATGTCCAGCGTTACGTGCTGGGGAGGTTGCTAGATGGTGTTATTGAAATTAAAAAAAACGGGATTTTTTTCGATTACACAAAAATATAGGTAGGTACCTAGGGTTGCCAACCGTACTATAATATATAGTATTGTACTATATTTAGGGCCTCCGTACTATATACTGTTGAAGAAATATATAGTACGCTCAAAATACTATATTTCAGTACAATAGCTCAATGTTTATATTTTGCAACACTAAAATTAGTAAAATAAAAAAAACATTTCGACAGACGTAATGTGCGTGTGCACAATGCAATCCGCCATTTTTTACACAATTTTCATAAAGCTGTCAAGCTCCTTGAAGGCAATAATGTCACAGTATTAGATGTGTATAGCATAATGTCCAGTCTGAAATTGGCATTAGAACAACGAAAAAGAGACAGTTTCTATGGGTTTGAAACAAGAAAAATGTTAAATTCCCTGAAGGCAAAATTTCCTATAGAAATTGATGCCATTCAAAAGATTTTTTTGTTATTTATTGATAAATGTTTAGCATATCTTAATAAGTGGTTTGACTTTAATGAAAATAATTGGTTGTGCAAAATTCAAAAATTTAATTTAAAACAGGAGGTATCTTTTGATGACTGTGTGAAGGTTATAGAAGTTCTTAATTTACAGACAAAACTTGATATAAACATGGATGAACTTTATTGTGATAGAAATACACTAAACGAAATGATTTCCAAAATAAAAGATTCAAGCGAATTTAATAATAAAAGCTCTTCAGAAAAATGGCAGCTTATTTTCAAAAATACTAAAAATAACTTAAATAATATATATAAAATAATATCTTTTCTGTTTTCTATTCCCGCCACTTCAGCATTCACAGAAAGGATATTTTCAATTATGAATTCGAAGTGGCGGGAAGATAGAAATAGAGCAACTATGTTATCTTTAATAAAAAATGAGCTCTTGATTTATATTAATTTAAAAGTTGATTGTGATACATCGTATGGCAGTTTTCTTCTGGACAAAAAATTGTTAAAAAATGCAAGAAGTGCAAAGAAATATAGTTTTTATAAGAAGTAAATAAGTAAAAATATAAGGTCTGTTTTTAATTCTTCCCTACTAATGTAAGAAATTAGGAAGGGGTAGTGCCACGCTGCATGCATGTAGCCGAATTGGGCCAGCACGACCGGGGTGACCTCTCGGTTACACGAGACGAGAGACACCGCACGAAACGTGACAGCACAGCTGTCACTTTACTGGTATAAAGTGTGTAAAGTGACAGCTGTGCTGTCACGTTTCGTGCGGTGTCTGTGTAGCCGGTGGCCCATGGAGGTGGGAAGAGGAAGGATGGTAACGCATTTGTTTATCTCTATGCGGATGTCTTGGGCAACGGTAGTCATGAAAAATGGCTCCAACTGCTGGTTTGCCCCCGTATACCATAAAAAAAATGTACTATATTTTTTTGGAGCGTACTATATTTTTTTGGCTAAATACTATATTTCGACCAAAAAATGTTGGCAACCCTATAGGTACCTGCTATTGCTATATCTTTCTGATAGATTTGTTGAATTTCAAAATTTCATTTAAATACAGGCTAATTGTTCTTTTACCCTATTTCCTTCAAATATCGGTTGTCGGTATACTATCTGTTTTCGGGTCTCGGGACATTTCACAAAATGTCGGAACGGTCCCGGCGAATCTCGCCTATCTGGCAACCCTAACGCGCTAGACACGTTCCCTTATTTCCCTATTCCAATGGGAGGACAATTCTTTAACGGAGCCGAGCCTTAACGTGCCGTGCCGTACGAAACACGGTAACAAAACAATTATGTAGGTGATAAAGTTAGCCGATAAAAAAGGTGTTGCCTACAAGGCCGGCCGACTGAGCTGTTTGTTTTACGTCTAGTCAAAATATTTACTTTTTCGCAATGACATTACCTAACTAATACCTAGTAAGTTATTTATAGAAAAGTTATAATATTATGTATAGGTTCTCGAGTGGCAGAGAGAGAGAGATTTTAGTGTGAAAGTCTGCATGACACAAAAAACTACGGAACGAATTTGGAATGAATTTGACACAAATGTACACAATTCGAAATGACATTAAAGTTAGTTTTTGTGGAGACAATAACGTAACGGTTTTGAACAAAACATGCAATAGATTTTAGGCGAGAACAACAGGAGGCTCAACTAGTTTTATACTAGGTATTAGTAGGCCTATAACTTACACTAGTAGATAGTGAGTATATGATACTAGAATGACTATCTGGTGGTGGTGTTGGATTTGCCGTCGTGGATGATGTTCAGTAAGTGAGGTCTAGCTACAATGGCCGTCAGTCTTGGCAGATAAGCGAACGACTGAAAACGCCTGTGTTGTGTTTGTATGTTACATTAGAGGATGCAGGACGCATCATACCTCCTGCTATCTGCTGGAATTTTAATAAAATAAAATATATAATTAAAGTAATTCTACTAATATTATAAATGCAAACTTTGTATGTTTGTTTGTTTGTTACTCCTTCACGCAAAAACTGCTGAACTGATTTTCATTAAATTTGTCACGCACAGAGAGTAACTTGGATTAACACTGGGTAGTTTTTATCCCGAAAACATGTTTCTATGGGATGCCATGTGATGATTTTCTATTATCCACTGGATCAAAATTTACGCGGATGAAACCGCGAGGTGCAACAACAAATAATTAAAATAAATAATTAACTGCCTATAAATTAGACATTATATGAAATCCGGGATGGGTCTGCGAGCGTCGGTTAGCCACCAATATTTTTTATTGTGAGTTACTGCTAAACTAGATCTAGAGAGCGGTAGCGTTGTAGCCGAATTGGTGCGAAACGACGTGAGAATGTACCTCTCGCTCACACGATACGATTTATGATCTCCGGTAGTCACTGGGAGGCTCCGACTCCTCGTCTGTAGTACAGTTGTGCGGATGTCTGTGTACAGGTCTGTGCTACGCGGAGTTCGGCGCGCGCGTGCCGAAGGCGGGCTCGGCGTACGTGTACAGCTACGTGTGCGTGGGCGAGTTCATAGCCTTCGTCATCGGCTGGAACCTCATCCTGGAGTACGTCATCGGTGAGTGTACTGTAATGGTTAGCAGAGAAGCAGAGTCTTCTCGAACAGTATGAAAGGTAAAACCTTTAAATGGATATACTTAAAAAAAAAGAGTATTCCCATTTTAATATTGGAATGCTTTGAAAATTTGTCTCTTGTTGACTGACGTAAATTTTTTTCATTCTACGACGCGCTTTCGTGCGCGAAGAACAATCATATACTAAAGCCAATATGAAAAGTCTAGCTAGGATTATTTTAAATAATAATATGTTGTTATTTAAATGAGATAATAAATAGACATATTATCCAAGTCGTATTATTTACTACTTCATTCAGCCAGATTGGCAAAGTTGTAGGGACAGTTTAACAAGATAGGTAACCCTGCTGCATAAACATAGCTACGCCCCTTCAACTCATTAGGAGTAGGCGTTACAGTACTTATACCAGTGGGGGGGCTTAGGAAGCCTGCAGCCCAGCCTTAGGGGCTTGGAGGACCCTGTCTGGCTGGGATCGCGCACCCTTGTGTTTAAGAATGGTATCATAAAAATGTCAGAGAAAATGTTTTCTAGTTGCTAGGTTCATAAAATAGTAATGTTTTATCTAGTTGCTAAGTTGGTAAAGGTTTGAAGGTACACGAAAAGTGCACGTTTAAACCGCTAGTTGGCGTGACAGTTTAGGTACATGGTCCGTCAGTATTCACCCGTGCGATACACAATTTGCGTATGTACGTACACGTTGCGTGCATCAAGTCATTGAACCAAGCTGTCATGTTACTTCGGTTCCATTTACATCCTTATTGGATGTGAGCGGACGTTGTCAGTAATCGAAGAAGCAACATGTTTATTGTTTTCTTTTGCTTTATAGCGGACAAAATGGCTTAACGTATTTAAAATTTTGAAATGGTACATTTTTGTTTAGGTATGTTGATAAAGGGCTGTAGGTACTTAAATAAGATATTTTTTTGCGACTGGGACATGGGGAGAGTAATAAATTTCTAACTTATGTGTTCTATATATGCCCTAGTGTTCCTATACCTATGCCCCATCTCTACCTACATGTTCCCTTGCTGTTTGAGTATACGAAGGTATTAACAAATATTTCATAAAAGTCAGTAGTTGTGTTTATTTTGCCGGTTCTTCAGATAAGTATGTGGAATTTTTATACCAATGTTTATTTTTTATGTATGACTCTGAAATGGTAGAAGATAACTGAAGCCTTAAGCAACTCTCCGAAGAAAATTTTGGATAGCAACGGTCGCTGGGAACAGTGATAAATATACAACGTTGATAAACACGAGCGGCACTAAATGAAACTACGTATAACTTTAAGTGCCTACTGTTAATCCCAAATTATTAAAGAAAAAGTTTACGAGAAGTATACGAAAATACATTTTTCAAAGAAGTTAAATAACATAATAATTAAGAAAAAATGTAAACATCCTCTGGACTGACCTGTCGTGACGTGACTTGCGTAACGAATTGGCGACCGGCGATTTTTACCAACACAGCGAGCGGCAACGTCGCACGGTGTCATGAACCTTAGTTGACCTCGTGGTCAGCTAACGATACATCGTGTACGAAGTGAGAAAGACTTAAAAAATCCTTTGGCTGCTTATCCTATTGGTCTAATTGATCTAATTTTGTTGTGTAACCTGGTAATGATACACTAAATATGTGGTTTAGTTTAACCTCCAGGATTTATTATCCTTGTATATAAACATATTTTCTGTGGTGTTGCTCAGGTGCGGCGTCAGTGGTGCGAGCGCTCACGGAGTACGTGGACTCGCTGTGCGGACACGCCATCTCCGGCCAGATGTACGCGTGGATGCCGCTGGACATACCGCACATGGCCAAGTACCCGGATCTGCTCGCTTTCGTCGTCGTCATGGCCTTCTCCGGTACGTACCTACGTATATTATTCAGTATAAATATAATACATACATACAAGCATTGCGGCGCCGCACCGCAAAGGTTCCACGAGTGGAGCGGCGTATCATTGTTCAGTCACAGCGGCGCCGCCCACTCTTCATCCCATCAGCGTAGGTTAGCAAGCGTGTGCCTTTTCCTGTGACGCATAAAAGTGAGCGGTGGAACTCCGACATCGCAACATGTCCACCCCTCTCCTCCTCGTCTCGGCCGTTGCAAGCGGTGTGCGGCGCCGCCTCGTGTATCTTACCACAGATATTTGGTTGTAAGGCGACGCAGCGACATCGCTCCGACGTCGCGCCGCCGCCGCAACGCATCGTGTGCTCTAACTCTAGGTCTAATCAAGAAATTGCGCCAAAAAAAAATCTAGGTACAATTTCTCACTGTGCACAACAACATTGTGGAATCAGCTGCCATTCTCGGCAGGTATACCCGGACCGACACAACCTGAGTTTCTTTAATAAAGGGGCCTACTTCTGTAGCTGGCAACTTACCGGCATACCTACGGTTGTCTCTGGGCGGTATTCAACTATCACCTGTTCGTTTGCCTATATAAAAACTGTGAATCTATCCCAAGCATGTGTAAGAGGTACCTCTCCGATCCTGCCAGCCCAATATATGCATGCATGCGTGCAGGGTGGCCCCTGCTAACAAAACTTCCCCTTATATAATATGAATAGGATTTCACACTAGTGCTGATAAAGTATTTGTAATTCCACAGCGGCGCTCGCGCTTGGCATGAAGGAGTCCACCAAATTCAACAACATCTGCACCTTCGTCAACCTGTGCGTGGTGCTGTTTGTTATCATCTCGGGGTTCTTTAAAGGTGAGTGCACGTGTCTAGAGCCCAACAGGGCGCATGTCGCACGGTCTTAGTAAGAGGTAGTGCCACACTGCATGCTTGCATGCAGCCGAATTGGGCCGGCTCCGGGGAGGTACCTCTCGCTTACACGAGACCGGCGTAAAGTGACAGCTGTGCTGGCGCGTTTCGTGCGGTGTGTAAGTAGCCGGTGGCCCATAAAGGTGGGAGGAGAAAGGAGGGCAGTGCATCTGTATAGCCTCTATGCGGATGTCTGTGGTCGTTGGTAGTCGTGAAAATAACTTCGACTGCTCGTTTGCCCCCTTATATCATGTTAAAAAAAAAAAAAAGGGTAATAATTAGGCGGGCGAGGCAGCGGACACTGACTCTATATATACAAATATTATCGTATGAAACGCTTCATTATTTTTGTTGGATAGGAAAGTAGACAAGCTTACGAAAAGTAATAACAAAACAAAATGTGATAATTATAAAATTATGATTTACTGAAATTGAAATTTGTATTTGCTCTCCTGAAAAGTAGCAAAAAGTGAACCTATGCTTATGGCAAATGTCCACAGATAAGTATATAACATGAGAAGAGTCAACCCTCATGTTTATTTTTTTATTTTATTTTCAAAACATAACGGACTTACGTCCACTTTATAATTTACATATAATTCAAATATTAAAGTCGCATCAAGAATACTCACATACAATAGCTCATTATTCAAATTTCAAAATTAGACTGTTTATGACAAGATTCATTTCTCGCCGATTTATAAATCTCAAATCAATATTCATATCATTAATAATCGCACACACTCTTGTCAAAACATTATTTTTCGTATAATCGGATCTGAAAAAGTCTAAATAAAAGATGGTATTTGATCTCACGCTTCTTCGTGGCACAACATAATATACATAGTTCATTACAAAGCATCGGACAATCTGTGATACCGTTTAACAGTTTATATAAGAACTTTAAATCACAAGAAATTCTGAGAGAAGCAAGTGATGGAATGTGAGAGAATACTGATAGGTTTTCATAATTATGATCGATAAATGGGTCAGGAAAGCCTGCCCTTGGCGCTAAAATTCTGAAGAATTTATGTTGAACAGTTTCAACTTGTTTGACATGAGTATGTGCGATGGGATACCATATCATCGAAGCATACATTAGAATTGGCCTAACTAGTGTTAAATACAAAGTTTTAAGAGTAGTTGGTGACTTAAATTCAATCGATGATCTTTTTAAAAAACCTAACATTTGTAAGGCTTTATTAACAATGTAGTTTCTATGTGCATCGAAAGTCATTTTTCTATCAAATATAACTCCAAGGTCACGAATTTCGCTTACTCTGTCTAATATCACATCATTAAGTTTGTAATTGTAAATAATTATATTTCTACTTCTAGTAAAAGTCATAGAGCTACACTTTTTCAAATTCATAGAAATATCAGTTTTCGTGCACCATACAAATACCCTATTTATGCACGATTGCAATTTTTCAGCATCATCATAACAAGTTATAGGACGAAAGATTTTCAGGTCGTCCGCAAACAATAAACACTCAGCATCCTCTATAACGTAAGAAATGTTGATGATGTTACAAGGTCTGACATGCCTAGTTAAATAATTCCTTGTATCACGTGTTATGTTCGCAGCGGACACGAAGAACTGGCGCATCCCGGCGGCCGAGGTGCCGGAGGGCTACGGCGGCGGAGGGTTCGCGCCCTACGGCTTCGCGGGCATCATGAAGGGCGCCGCCACCTGCTTCTACGGCTTTATCGGTACTGACTGAAAAGTAGCTAGGGTGGAAAGCGGCTTCGTTGTATTGCAATGAAGTCAAGCCTGGTACAAAAACTAGAGAGAGAAAGAAAAACTAGAGTTCCCCCATCTCAAAAATTCTGAAGAATACTTTAGATTTGCCCTGTTCCTATATATTTATAAACCATTTGGGTCAAATGGCAATACTAATGGCACTACGGACGCTCACAAATCGCATGGAGATTTTAAACACGTATAACTTCTATGCGGATGTTTGTGGCTTGCCTCCAATGAACCATTGAAGTCTAACAAACTGGATGAAAAGCGAAAGTTTACTTTACGGTGTTATTCCGTGAGCGGATTATTGCTCCTTTCCAGTTATGTAGGTACCACTTGATATACCTTAGCTGTTCTGGATAGCCCCAGTCCTATTTGATTCAACAGACTGTCCCTACAGGGTTCGACTGCGTGGCTACGGCCGGCGAGGAGGCGCGGCGTCCGCAAAAGAGCATCCCCTTCGCGATGGTGGCGTCTCTACTGGTCGTGTTCCTCGCCTACTGCGGCGTGTCGTCCGTGCTCACGCTGATGCTGCCCTACTACATGCAGGTGAGTACTGCACATGCAGGTACATACTGCGCTACACGCTTCCTGCTGTTATGTGTAATGAAAGAAAGAAAAGCCCCAGATATATTCAGAGAATCTCGAATGTTATTCAAATATGTTGGGTACAAAAATTCTATTATTTTTTGCGGGCTAAACGCACTATGCTAAAACTCTTTAAAATTAACATAATTGAATATTTTCTGGTATTAATGTGATGATATTTCTGTTAGGACACTAAGACGCCGTTTCCTCACGCGTACGAGGTGCTGGGCTGGCACTGGGCGCGCTACATCGTCATCGTCGGCGCCATCTGCGCGCTCTGCTCCAGGTATGTACGAACGTACCTACACGCACACGCATACGTACGTACACGCCTACGCACGTATATGCATACGCACGTATACGCATACGCACGTACACGTATACGCACTTACATGTTCATGGGCAATTTACACGCAATCATTCGTACACATGTACTGATGAAAACATTATTAGTAAATTTAATGGAACAGCAACATTGAGCAGCAATAAGGAAATATTAAAATGACGAAGCCTGGTTACTAAAACGAAAATTTAATTGTTAAAAGGAAACTACACTGGCTGCACTTCAAGTTACTTAGATCAAATATGACTGTACAAAGGTGCGATCATATCACATACGTGCATATACGTACACGTACACGCAGTGGCTACAATCGGCACGAAATTTTTGTGTGTCATTCGGAAACTTGACTCAGGTAGAGAATACATTATACGAGTAACGATAGACATTTTTATAATAAAATTCTATTTTTCTTCTATTGATTTTATACTATGCATTTGCATTTCTATTCGTGCATTCAAATATGGGGAGTCATCTCTTTGAAAATGTTTGTTCACCTCCAACTTTATATGTTGCACGCACACGTACACGCACTCACACGTGCACATACACGCACGTACGCTACCCATATACCTCTGTAACACCAATCTACCCCCCGCAGTATGCTGGGCTCGGCGTTCCCCCTGCCCCGCATCATCTACGCGATGTCGTCCGACGGGCTGCTGTTCCGCTGGCTGGGCGGAGTCAGCGAGCGCCACCAGACGCCGCTAGTGGGCACCCTTGTCGCGGGGCTACTCACCGGTAACAACTATTACATATACTAGCTGTACACCGCGGTTTTATCTGTGTAACATCTATCCCAAGGATAACGTTAATTATTTTCGGGATTAAAATATTTTATTGTTTTTCCACATTTTAAATCATGTCTTGTTGTTTCCAAACCCTGCTGCATGACTCGTTATTTTATATAGTAGTTTCCAAAAACTGTTATACGAGCCAGACCTCAAACTTGTCTCGACCTCAACCTAACTAAAAAACTAAGTAACTAAAAATTAAAAACTTACTAATATATATTTTAACTAAAAATCAAACTGTCCCAATTCCTTTTTGAGTCGGCAAAAATATTTTTTGAAAATCGCATCATGTCGGTTCATCTAACCAGTAGTCGGTAGCGCGTTGATGATGATGTGTTCCTCGGCAGGCACGTTCGCGATGCTACTCGAGCTTGAGCAGCTGACGGAGATGATGTCCATCGGCACGCTGCTCGCCTACTCCATGGTGGCCTCGTGCGTGCTCATACTCAGGTAACTGGCTCTGCCCACAGCGAGCTCTGCCTACAGCTAGAGGCACACAGATGATGTCCATCGGCACGCTGCTCGCCTACTCCATGGTGCTAGCTCCGCCCACAACTAGCTCCGCCTACATCTATCTCAGCCTACAAATTAGTGCTCACAGATGATGTCCATCGGCACTCTGCTCGCCTACTCCATGGTGGCCTCGTGCGCGGTCATACTCAGGTAGTTAGCTCCGCCCACAACTAACTCCGCCCACAGCTCAGTGCTCACTCCGGAAGTAGCTCACACAGAGACACGTGACCAAAATTAAAAATATTTTTTTGATAAATATCTTTTACAATTATTTATTGTGTACGCAGATACGAGCGCAGCGGCGCGCGCGCGGCTGAGGCGGCTTCGGACGCGGCGCCGCTGAGCGTGCGAGCAGTACTGCGGCAGCTCGTGAACGCGGACCGTCTGCCCGCGCCGACGCGCCTCAGCGGCGGG
>LUGF01003965.1:0-12248 GCA_001625245.1 Calycopis cecrops | reverse complement strand
CTCTCCCTGGTCGTACCCGTCCGATTTGGTTGCCTGCATGTATGCAACGTGGAAGTATCTCCCGCGTTGCACACGCTATTTTGACTCCAATCTACGCCGAAAATTCAAACATTTGCCCCTGTTTTCTCTTCCGCTGCACAAGGACAAAACTTCTAACTTTCGGCGTAGACAGAAAAATACATTTCATAAGAACTGTCGAGGGTGTCAGCAACAGCTTCCGTGTATCTAATCGGTGATATCTGCTATCAGGTCCGGCAGGGATCTCCCGCTTATCTTCAAGATGGCCGACCAGCAACTAATGAAACTTAGTCCATATTATACAAGCCCCTTATCAGTGTGAATCATGTTACGTTCTACACATGATAAGGTTTAGTAACGGGTAGTGGCAAGGGCGCCGGCAGCGGGGTGCGTTGGGTCGTCGGAAAAAAGTCTTAGAAGAAAGTAGCCAGTTAAAAACTCTGTATCTATAATTAAGAACCAGATCGTAGAAAAAGTGCTTACTACTCGCAACTCTATTATCCACATGCTATAAACATGTGTAGTTCTATCTTTTATATTATGTATAGACTAGCTGGTGCCCCCAAATTCGTTCGCGTAGCGTAGTAATATTATAATCAAAATGATTTGTTATTGTTTGCTTGCAGTGTGCCGAAATTCTGAACTCCCGTAGTAATGAGCAATTTTACCACCGTAAAAAGTGTTTTTTTACCATAAAAACCAGGCTTATTATCTATACACCACAAAAAGTTTCATTCGAATCCGTCCAGTAGTTTCGGAGATTAGCCCGGACAAACAGACAGACAAAAAAATTTAAAAAACATTGAAAAGTGCTCTAATACTATTTTAACATCGCCCCCAATTAGTTTTTCGTAAATATATTCGATGTACAGACACACGAATTTTACTGTTTTATTATAAGTATAGTTGCAGATGAATAAATCCCTGAAAATACTCCATGCTCCCACAGGTAGTGCTATGCTCCTTAGCAGCCGAGTCAGCTCGAACGGGAAGACTCGCAGCTCCCATGTTTGATGCCATGAGCCCAGTTTGTGACTTCTGGAGACACATTGCGGGGGCGGAAAAGATGTTATCTTTCGCATCAACGCATCAACATAACATTTTTTTTCCTTTTTATAACATTACTAGCTGCGCGATGTTATCTTTCGCATCAACATAACATTTTCTTTCCTTTTTATAACATTGCTAGCTGCGCTCCGCGGTCTCATCCGTGTAACTTTCGATCCCGTGGGAATATCGGGATGAAAAACAGATGTTGGCCGATTTTCAGACCTAATCGATATGCACACAATTTTTTTTTTCTTTCCCGTTTCGGAGGAGTTCAATCACGCACTCCGTGACACGAGAATTTTATTATATTCTTTTAGTAACGTAATTTCTTAAGGTTTCCTATTGTTAGTTTAGTTTTGTAAGGCTATTCCCTTCCTAGTTAACAAATCTTCTTTCATGCACATAAGGTTGTCTGGAAGATATTGCTCTCGAGAAGTAAGACCGCCTTTTGTGCACAAGAGTCAAGAAGTATTTATTTATCGTCTTCTCTGTATTTTTTTCTTTTTGTATATTTTTTGTGCACAATATTTCTTTCTATTCAATAATGCTGGCACCTGTGAGCGTCGATAGTCATCGGTATATCTGCATGACCTTGGTAATTTAAATTAGACACTAGGTCATAGTCTATAGACCTGCTATAACACGCATAAACAATTTTCATGAGTGATGCTTAACACTGACTGACTCTTAGATTATTTATATAACTAGCTGCGCCCCGCTGTTTCACCCGCCTAAATTTCGATCCCATAGGAACATTTTTTCGGGATAAAAACTATCCTATTTGTTAATCCAAGTTACTTCCTATGTGTGTGCCAAATTTTATGAAAATCGATTCAGCAGTTTTTGCGTGAAGGAGTAACAAACAAACAAACATACAAACTTTTGCATTTATAATATTAATAAGATTGTTGTAGTTGTTCCGTACATTACTTGCACGCGCGTTTGCTTTTCCATTATCAAACTAGGCTGGATTTTATAGCACAAAAATACATACGAGCTACCAAAGCTTTGTGATTACTAAGACCAGTGAACGTATCAGAAAGATAAGCAGATTCGTAGCCCTTTTTACCTCCCGGTTCTTTGTCAGGAATTGGTCTCCCCCAGTCTCACCAGTTGTACAACAACACTTTCATTTTGCTTTCCTAATACTAGTAGTAATGCTACTAAACTACTACTATAAAAAAGTAGGTACTTATATGTTTTTTTTTTCATAGTATAAGAAGGCAAACCAGCAGTCGGAGATTTTTGACGAGTACCGTCGCCAATGAAGATCGTAATTTTTGTTCCGCAGACTTCCTACCAAGCAATGGGCCACCGAAACCCACAAACCACATGAAATACGATAGCATAGCTGTCTCTCTCCGGCATCTTAGAGTATCTCACTAGAGGTACATTTTTTTTTTTTATGGTATAGGGGGGCAAACGAGCAGCAGAGCCATTTTCATGACTATCGACGCCCATAGACATCCGTATAGAAACTACACAGATGCGCTGCTCTCCTTTTTCATCCCACCTCCATAGGCCACCGGCTACTTACACACCGCTGACCGCACGAAACGCGACAGCACAGCTGTCACTTTACGCCGGTCTCGTGTAAGCGAGAGGTACCTCCCCGGTCGTGCCGGCTCCGGCTCCTATGCAGCATGGCACTACCACTTACTATCTATATTTAGACATGGCCTAATGGCGGAGTCCTGACCTGAATTCCTCACTCGCACACGAGCACGAGTGACTCACACGTGGACTGGACGGGCCAGCATATTTATCTGTGGCATGTGATCGCGCTTCACACACAACTGTTTTTATTTGTGCTTATTATCCGATTGCACAGGATAAAATAACAAAGCATTTAGTAAAAGATGCCTTGTTGCTATTGCACTCGAATTGGATCGGCACGACCAGGGAGGTACCTCTCGATAACAGCGTTGACAGATACTGAGTAAGTATACGGTGGCCCATGGAGGAAGGAGGGCAACGCATCTGTATAAATTCTATGCGGATGTCCGTGGGCGTATGTCATGAAAATGGCTCCGACTGCTCGTATGCACCTACTATATAAAAATATTATCATGCACCACCTCAAACAACGCGACGCAGTGACCCCACAACGTGGTAGCGAGCCGCGTATCTTGGTACGGAGTCAAGTTCGAGATGACGTCAGCGCGCGGCCGGTTTTAGTTCAAGATCAACGAGAGGCTGAGCCGCGGCCTGCACTCTATACATTACGTAACTAATGCCAACTAATTAAATACTAATCAAGCCAAGGTGTGACGGAATATTTAGCGTTCTTAGCTACGCCATGTATCGCGCATGGCCGTATGAATGCTAAGGCCTACTACCTAGACTAGGTACGACTCCATAATCAAAAAAATAACTGAGGGCTATATCAATGTGTAATAAGATATTTCAGAAATCTTAGCTATGCTTAGGTTTGTCATCTCAAAAATCTGTCAACCAGGACAAGGCACGTAAGAGCCCCTTATTTCTGAGCTTCCTACCCGGACGTTAGAAAATAGTATTTTTCATAAGGTACTCAGAATAAAATGTAGTTTTAATGGACATAATTAAAACTATATTTTATTCTTTTATTTTAATGCTATTTTAAACTAAATGATGAACATTTCTTTCATAACTTGAAATTTTAGTCTTAGTTTTTTGAATCAAATCAATCATTCAAAAATCAAATAAATCAAATCAAAATCCTGACTACAAATAAAACCCCGCCCGGAAGCTCCCCGGACGCCCTCTAAACTAGGACAAATCCGGGGAAACCCGGACGGATGGCAACCCTAGCTATGCTGCGTATCGCGCAGGGCCAGAAAATCATTAAGGCTGTCCAGGCAGGAGCCCCGCAAAAAAAAACCAAAAGATAGCGTTCTTAGCTATTCTCTGTATCACGCAGGGCTTAAAAAGTATTAAGGCACGTAATAATACAAAATAAAACTAATTAGAGGACTATATCAATGGTTTTAACAAGGTGTGACTGGATATTTAGCGTTTTTAGCTATGCTCTGTATCGAGCATGGTCAGATAATTAATCATTAAGGCTGTCTAGGGAGATGGATTTAGCAGAAGCGTTCGACAGGATCGACGCTTAGATTAGTGATAAAGTAGAAACCGCACGCGGTGTGCCACAAGGCAGTTTGCTCGCACCGGACCCATTTTCTGTATACATGAATGATCTATGCCATCACAAGCTAACGGGAAAATATTTGCATATACGGATGACACAGCAGTATTATATCGGATGATAGTTGGGAAGGCATTTGATCAAACAGCACTTAATATGGTCATCGATTGGCTAAAAAAATATAGGTATCAATGTCGAAAAAAGTTCCAATTCGGCTGCATGCAAGCAGTGTGGCACTACATCTTACCCGAAATTGGAAAGTTTGTATGTTTGTTTGTTACTCCTTCACGCAAAAACTGTTAAACTGATTTTCATGAAATTTGGCACACACATAAATTGTAACTTGGATTAACAAATAGGATAGTTTATATGCCGAAAAAATGTTCCTATGGGATGCCATGGGATGATTTTCTATAAACCACGGGATCGTAATTTATGCGGGTGAAACCGCGGGTCACAGCTAGTATACCATAATTGCAATCCACTACTGTCTACTATTTATACAATAAAGTTAACACAATAAAACAATGTATAAATGTTGTTGCTACATATCTTAGGCAACTAACTTATGAATCATCGGAGAATCTATTAGATACTTTAAATAACCCTACTAATATTATAAATTGTATGTTAGTTTGTTTGTTACTCCTTCACGCAAAAACTTCTAAACCTATTTTCAAGAAATTAGGCACACACATAGAGGGTAGCTTGGATTAACACATAAAATAGTTTTTATTCCGATAAAACGTTCCTATGGGATGTATTGGGATGATTTTCTATTTTGCAAGGGAAATTTACGCGGATGAAACCGCTGCGCGAATCTAGCATATCATTAGAATAAAGAAACATTTATTTATTTCTCCACAAAAAGTATTTACCCGAATACTTTTTTTATAGTATAGGAGGGAAAACGAGCAGTCGGAGCCATTTTAATGACTACCTACGCCAATAGAAATCCGCATATAGGTTACTCAGATGCGTTGCCCTTCTTTCTAAGAGCTACCACCAAGGAACTACCACCGGCTAATACACACCGCACGAAACGCGACAGCACAGCTGTCACTGTAATGCCGATATCGAGTAGGCGAGAGGTACCTCCCCGCCGAGCCGGCTACATGCATGTAATGTGGCACTACCTCCTGAAAGTCGAGGGCACTACCAGCTGCTCGTGTGACAATCGTAACAACTGTCTCATACGTAATAGACATGATTATTGCGATGACTCAGAGACAAACAGATGATGTAAACGCGTGATTCACAGCCTGCTTGAGGCTCTTCTATGGAATATTGATTACTGTGAACATTCAACATGATATTGTCTACTCCCTGGGTTCTCCTGGGGGTTATTCGGCGATATTACGGGGGTAACAAATAACCTCATTATAATTATATTATATCAACCCCAACAGAAATATATTCTGCTTCCGCACTATGTCCAACAGTGGACTGCAATAGGCTGATGATGATGATGATGAACCCCATTATGTGTCCCATTGTTGGGCAAAGGCCTCCCTTGATTTTTTCCATCTTCAATAATTATGGGATAGTAAAATAGATAATAAAAATACTACAGTTATTTTGATAAAGTTTTGAAAGCGGTGTAAAATCAGTTTTCCACTTAGATTACGGGGGTAACAATATTGAAAAGGTTAGGAACCATTGGTCTAGTCTGTACATATATTATATATAAAGCTGAAGTCTTTGTATGAACGCGATAATCCTGAGATTAATCTTAGTCTTATACAATAAAAAAAATAATAACAAACAAGATATTTTTTCAAATAGGACCAGTAGTAGTCCCTGAATTACTGGTCCTATAAAAAAAACTACAGTTCCTTCGACAAATGTATGTAGGAAGTAGGGTTGCCAACTCTCCCGGAATTCCGGGGTTCTCTCGGATAAAAGAACTTAGATTTTAAAATCTCGGCTCCCGGGACGCGGGTAAAATTCTCCCGGAATGGCAAGTGGCAAGCGGCGTGCAAGTCGCATCCCCGGGGGGCTGTGTGGCAAAATTAAATTATTGAAATCTCATAGTGTCAAAAATGCCTTCCGACCATGTTCATAACTTTTTTTTTTAGTTCTTCCGGATTGCGGGCGGTGGCAACATTCAATTATTGTAATTTCATAATGTTAAAAATTATTTCCGACCATGTTCATGACCCTTTTTTTAGTCCTCCCGGTTTTCTGATCAACTGAGTTGGCAACCCTAGTAGGAAGGGTAAAGCATGACGCTCCTACCATTAGCATTGGACGCGGTGATAAAATCATCGCAGGGTCACTGAAAGCCTGTCGACCTGTCAAGAGAACATTCCACAGACAGCAGGAACCTCCATTCTGTATAAGCTGCTATACACATAACTGGCCAGTAACACAATTGAATGAAAAAGTGTTAATAGTTCAACCTTTGACTATATACACGTGTATATAATCAAAGAGTTCAACAATACAATAACTAGAACATTACAAAACTAAACTATAAAGTCCCATCGAGTTTACTAAATAGACAGACCTAACATAAATATTTTAAATAGAAAATCAAACAATAATACCACGCAGGTTTTATGTTGTGACGACGTTGTTAGTCTGCGATGGACCTACACGAGTAGGGTGGCCAGGTTTCATGCTTTTTACAGTTGTGTCATGGCGTTTTTAATAACACGACTATAAGAGCATCAGACTTTTTTATTTTTCTATTTTCTTAAAAAACCTATTGTATTGACAAAAATTCCAGCCTGTGTCAGGTGTTTGATTTTTGGGCCTGGCAACTAGACTTGCCAAGTTGAAATTACGAATTTGCGGGACATAATGATTTCAAATGCGGGACAAGGGGTAAAACAGAGGGACCCAACTAGTGATGGGCGATTGTTGCAAATTATTCATGGGAATAGCGAATGAGCTTTTTTTTTAACTCGCATGTTATAACAATACCGCTCTCAGTCTGGTGCATGCGCCTCGTGCATCAATTGTTATTATATTGTAATGAGTAAAATAAAACTTTGTCAAGAACATCTTAAATTCTAATAACTATTTTTTGCGTGGCCCATCATTTGGCCGGCCGGCTATCGGTGGTGGTCGAAAAGCGGGACATTTAACATCCCGTACACCTTAAGCGGGACGTATTGAATAGGGGCTCAGAAGCGGGACGTCCCGCGTAATACGGGACGTTTGGCAAGCCTACTTATTACTGGCAACCCTATACACGAGTCATTACATATACGTTATGAATATATAATACGACATTTAGTCTTCGAGATTATGACCAATATACACTTCCGTCCCGCATATTTGTGATATTATGTTGTTGACAAGCGCGAGTTACGTCAATAAGGTTGAATCATTCCAAATAATAAAGGTATTCCAATAATAATAACAAATATTCGTATCAGTTGGTGTCAGTGAAAGAACATTTTTATTTATTTATTTGTAGAACGATACTAAACAAGAACACAATTAAATAACTACAAATTGTTTACTTTGAGCTATAAGAATGTACATTTTTATCATTTTAGACGAGAGCGTGATAGGAAAATAATTAATTGTACAAAGTATAAAGGCAACGTACGTAACGAATTTTTGAAGATTTTAGACCCTCCGCCCAAATGTGACGCGCCGTAACGTTGTTGTGTAGCCTAGTTTTTTTTATAGTCAGTCAGCCATTTTCATGACTACTCCCGTCGTGCTGGCGCAATTCGGGTGCATGCAAGCATGCAGTGTGGCACTACCTTTAGCTAAATTAGTGTAGTACTTATTATTATTGTCATCGATCTCGCACAAGTTGTTTATGATACAAGTTCGCGCATCCAGGGTCGCCCTTGTCCTAGTAGTGTGTTGGTTTCGACCCAGGGTTGCCGATCCGTCCGGGTTTCCCCGGATTTGTCCTAGTTTAGAGGGCATCCGAGGAGCGTCCGGCGTCCGGGCGGGGTTTTATTTGTGGTCCGGATTTAGATTTAATTGATTTGATTTTTTAATGATTGATTTGATTCAAAAAACTAAGACTAAAAATTTCAAGTTTTGGAAGAAATGTTTACGGTTACTTGAAGTATTTTTTTAAAGTTCGTTATTTAGTTTAAAATAGCATTAAAATAAATATTAATACATGATTTATGACCATAAAAACTATATTTTATTCTTCTGAGTATCTTATGAAAAATACTATTTTCAAACGGGTAGGAAGCTCCGAAAGCCTTACGTGCCTTGTCCTAGTTGACAGATTTTTGAGATGGCAACCCTATTCCGATCAGCTATCCGTATACACCAATACCACCCAGTTGGCCACATCCCTTGTATTCGACTCGAGAGTAAAGACTCGTGATCAACAATACCAAGCATACAACCTCTATCGTATTGTTCTCATTCGATAATACTTCCGCTTCTTGGTCACGTGCTGACGCAAGACAAACACACACAAGCGGATACTCCGTACATCAGCCTTTCCCAAAGTGGGCGATAACGCCCCCTTGTGGGCACTAGATGCTCAGAGGGGGGCGGTAAGGGGCCAGAAACGACATAATTGTCTTTGAATATCAAGGTGTAATAACTAATAAGGGGGCGATACGAAGTAACTGATTTTCAAAGTGGGCGTTAGACGAAAAAGTTTGGGAACCTGTGCCGTACATTATCATCATTATTCTCATTCATTATTATCATTCGTTTTTATGGTCACCGCACACTTATCAACTCGGAAAGGGGTCGTAAACGCCTCGCCTAGAAAAGCGAAGACGATACGATTACATTACGTTTTCCATTAGTGTGCGTTGCAGTATGTAGTTTAATACAAAGAATACTCGACTCGAGGTGACACGGTTACGTTCCCTTTCCGAGTTGATAAGTGTGCGGTGACCATTATGCGTACGCAGCTAAATTGTCGTTATTCAATGACCAACTCTTTCATCAATTTGCTTATGTTTATGTATTTGAGCATTGAGAGACAAACGAGCAGTTAAGCCATAACTACCGAAGCCCATCTGCGGCCCGTGATTTTTTTTTGACCAATGCGTGTATACATAGGTATATTAGGCTTCTAGGGTAATTATCACCAGTGTGTGGAAAGGTGGACCACCTTTAGTTTATTGTACCACCATGTTTCTCTTGCCTGCCAAAAGGTTGCCGACCGCTGCTTTAATATAATTGTCTCACTCCCTCTTACTAAAGACGTGGATCCCCTGCTCGCCCTTTCTCTCTCTATCTATTTCCCCACTCTCTATATCTCCCCTTCTCCTTTATGTCTCTCTCTCATGTTGATGATGCTGGTTAACATCCCATCAACTTGCAATTGTAATAAAGATCAGTTCTTAACGATAGTATCGGTGAGTCAGACAACAGGTTTATCTTCGTGTAGGTACATACACATACATACACGCTAGAGTCGATAACACATGGCATTTTATCATTGCCAAAGGTAGGGTTGCCATACACAGTCCGTTTGTGGTGACATTTGTGTAACAGGTACGGCCTTAAAATACTTATTTTATCTTTTGGCCTTAATTCGATGAATAATTATTTTTTAATTAACATCGGATTTTTGGTTATTCAAATTAAGTTTTGCCTGAGAGGCATTATACATATATGAAGTCCAACGATGTCCTACTTTATCCGGAACCTTGGCAATCGAAAAAGCAACCATGACCTATAAACATGTAAATGAAAAGGCGGTATATTTTATACTAGCAACCCTCTCCCTGGCGTTACACGATATGCCACAAATATACAAGGTTGATAAAAGCGAGAGGCGTTAAATGAAACCTCATATTTAGTGTATCATTTCCAGGCTGCATAATAAAACTCAGATCAATCGGAGCAATAGTTTAGCCACAGGAACTTTTTAAAGTTTATTCTCACATCGTACACGCTGTATATCAGCTGTTTGCGAGCCGGCTAAGACTGTAGGCAGCAGGGGTCATTTACCCCGTGCGAGGTTGCAGCTCGCTGGTAGCCGTCGGTACAGAGCATGATTACATTTTTTCGCTATTAAACTTGTTTGAAAAAAGTATTTTCGTATACTTGTCGCAAGATTTTTTTTAATAGTTTCGGATTAATTATAGGCACTTGTAGTATATGTGGTTTAATTAACGCTTCTCGCTTTTATCAACCTTGTATATTAAATACACCGTAAGAATAGGCGAAGAATTTTAGTGAATTAATTACTGTGTCATTTTAGTTACACATCATTTGCAGAGGAAGATCTTAAACATGTTATCATATTACATGTAGTATTATTAAGCAAAAGTAAGGGTGAATAATCTAAATTCACAATAAATCTTTTTCATCTCTCATATTTTCCTAAACCTTGGTAGGTAATGGAATATAAATAAATATGATAAAAAATAAGCGGACACAACATAAGTATGCCGCGGCTCGTCATCGAGAGCACTCGCACCCGTGCAAGTCCAGCACGTGCGTGGCATGCAGTTGACATGGCAGTAGAAAGTGCGCCGCCATGTCTGCGGAGGATCTGTGACGCACGCGCCGCTGACGGGCGCCTGACGCGGATTTCCTGGACTCACTCTCACTTACTCAAATGAACGATATGCGTATGATACGTAAATACCGACAGGAAACGCTGATTTATCGACATGTTATCATTAATTTAAGAGTTCTTGTCTATACAGATCTTGCCATTTTCCTTTACCCCGCCCAGGGTCTTCACTTCACCGAAAGACATGACGTTAATTTTTCTTTTCGCTTTTCTGTATAATTATGGATACAGTTACACACATAAGCGGGGAAAAAAATGTTGTGAAACGAGTAAGTCCTGAGATTATCAGTTTCAATAAACAAACAAACTTTACGACTATACTTGTTTATATTTGATACAAGTGCGCAAGGATTCATTGAAAAGTTAAGTAAGGAGATTATTAGTTTGATTAGAAATAATATTTTTGGTAGATGTGCCAGGAGGGTCATAGGAAAATAGAACGCCAAGTGGCAGAGCGCACAGCGAACACACTTGTGTACTGTGATATAACATCCTGCGTAGTTGGATATTATCCAGTCTATACTATTTTAGATATCCTAGTCACTCATTTAAGGGACAGGCAAAACGGAAACGATAAATCGTAAGAATTTACGACCTGAAACAAACTCGGGTTCTGCTATTAATATCACTGTCTTCCAGAAGAAAAGGCGTCCTATACTAATAAGTGAAAGTTTGTTGTATATTTATATTCTTTCAAGCTGTAAGAGGTAGTGCCACACATGTAAGAGGTAGTGCCACACTGCATGCTTGCATGTAGTCGAATTGGGCCGGCACGACCCGGGAGGTACCTCTCGCTTACACGAGACAGGCGTAAAGTGACAGCTGTGCTGTCGCGTTTCGTGCGGTGTGTAAGTAGCCGGTGGCCCATGGAGGTGGGAGGAGAAAAGAGGACAGCGCACCTGTATAGCCTTTATGCGGATGTTTGTGGGCGTCGGTAGTCATGAAAATGGCTCCGGCTGCTCGTTTGCCCTCCTATATCATAAAAAAAAAAAAGCAAAACATATTTGAATGAAACTAGGCACAGATATTTGGGATAATATAAAGACTAGGAAGGCCTGCAATGCGGTGGACTGACGACTTGGTTGAGATGGCGGGGACCTGCTGGAGGCAAGTGGCTCGTGGTCATTTCCTATTTCACTCTATGGGGGAGTCCTAGATCCACCTGTCGACGTCCTTCGGCTGATGATGATGATGCTGAAAGACTAGTCTCGAAAAAATTTATGGCACTCTTGGGATTCTTGGCGAGCGAAACCCGGGGGTTATACTAGTCGTATTATAAATATCCCATCGGTTATATGGCGGGACAATTTCCAAGAGATTGAGGAACTCGTAAAAATAACGCGCCACTCGACAGAAATAAACGCCACCTCGGTATTAATGTGTCGTAAGCTGGAGCGCAGCGGACACCGACGGTGGAAGATATTATCTGTACAAACTTACCCCATAATCCATGATTGGCACTGTGGTTTATGGTTAGACATAGATTTCATACCCACCATCTCGATATTCCTAAATTTAGTACTGTGCGGTATAAACGCCATTTTTTACCGCGTACAACAGTACTATGGAACCAGC
>LUGF01003957.1:64004-77910 GCA_001625245.1 Calycopis cecrops | reverse complement strand
CTCCGTTGTGCCTGCCGAATTCGGCTGCATGTAAGCATGCAATGTGGCAATACCTCATACAAAACTACAAGCAGTTTTTTAGTTTCTATTCTTCTATTTCTATTTCTATTATAAAAAATAAACAGCTGTTCCAGTGTTAAAGTATTATTTCACCTTCAACAGTATGCTCAGCTTTATAGCTACAGTTTGAACTTTAGCTTCAATATAATATGGTCCAAAGTTCAAGGTGGACATTTAAATGGTAACGCCTAAAAGCTTGAGGTGGTCGGCAATCTGTATGGATATATCTCGGAAAGTAGAAGAAAGAAGAAAGTGACTCCTTTTTGCAGAGAATAAGCACGCCTGGTTCTTGTTGGCATTAAATTTGACTAGATTGGCATCGTCCCAATCTGAGACCGCCTGCAGAGCCAAGTTTAAGCGTTGGCCTCTATTTGCACACCACACAAAACGCGACAGCACAGCTGTCACTTTACGACGGGCTCGTGTAAGAGAGAGAAACTCCGGTCGTGCCGACCCAATTCGGCTGTATGCAAGAATGCAGTTTGGCACTACCTCTTACTATCATCGAACACATATTTCACATATACATTTCTTCATTGCAAATGTATCTATTTGCATAGCAAGATGATACCGCACATTATGCGCTGCTACAATTTTAGCATGTTTACCTCCACTAGGCGTTGTGGCGAATATGGGTACACAGATATAATAGCGAATTCATACTGCTACTACTAAGTGAGAAGTATTATAAGTAATACTTATAAGTACTGTACAATTATCTGCATGCATGCTTGCATGGTTTGCATGCATTTGATGCTTGTTTTCCTTCCTTAAATATCATATATACTCTATCCTACTTCCTACTAATATTATAACGGCGAAAGTTTTTATGTTTGTTTGTTTGTTACTCTTACACAAAAACTGCTGAATCGATTTTCATGAAATTTGGCACACACATAAAGGGTAATTTGGATTAACACATGTTGCTATGAGATGATTTTCTATTTTTCACGGGATCGATATTTACGCGGGTGAAACTGCGGGGCGCAGCTAGTACGAAATAAAGTAAAAAAATAGCGTGAACGGTGAAACCGTTTAATCTTTCTATCTTTTATCTTATTAACTCCTATGACAAAATAACGTAATATAGCCGTCTGTTGAAAAGCTTCTCAAAGCGGACGTGTGAGCGTGATTTGTGCCACCGTTGCATGATCTAATGAATTTCAAAAAGCCTTTCAGATCTCACAAATTACAGAGAACACGGACTAAATTAATATACATGTCAGATGAATTACATGGTAAAGTATGAACTCGTGTTTCATTACAAGAGCTTACGTAAGCTTCGTAATAAAAAGAATTGTATACTTTATGGTGTATCAAATAATAGGGCAAGAGATACGAAAATTCGCCTATCAATGTCTTTTATTTCCAGCCGCGCATTGTCTGCCATGTAAAATAAGTAACAAACAATAGATACTTCAGTCTAGGAAGCAACTTATTTTCATTTTTGTATATTATATTATGTTTATTTTTACAAGCTTTTGTATTACTGTGTCTGTTTGTTTGTGACATATAAATCTTGTATCTAAATTTGAATCAATTGTGCTATTATTTAAAATAAACCCTAGTTAATTTTGTATACAATTTATTAGACTCTACTCCTTACTAAAACTATCTTAGTCGCGTGGTATGAAAAAATATGAGGTTCAAAATCGCTCGTCGCTCAAGTCGTAGATCAATCTGATAGCTTTAATTCATTATAAGGCAGCTTTTAATAAGAAGACGATTATTTATTATTATCGCATCTTGCCGGCTCTCGAGAAAGCATTTATTTAACGAATTTAGAAAATAATAATTTCTACGATTTTATCATGCAGTAAAACTAAACAACTAAAAGTATCATGTGTGCGGTGGCTCTTAGATATAAAATAATGTGAAAGTACTGACTATGGAAATATATATTTTTTTATAGATTAAAGAAATATTATAGATAAAAATATTTTATCATACAATGCTGATTAAACCAAGAGGCATTAAATGAAACCACATATTTAATGTATCATTTTCAGGAAACACAACAAAAATCAGATCATTCAGATCAATAGTTTATCCACAGGAATTTTTTAGTTTTTCTCACTTCGTACACACTGTATCGTCAGCGGTAGGTACGCGAGCCCGGTACGTAGTTTCATTTAGTGCCTCTCGCTCCATGGATACTTGAAGTAAATGGCCTCCATCCATGGGATCCATGGGAAATCCTATGTGGGACACCCTCAACCGTTGGTGTTACACATTATACCGCCACGATACCAACTGAACCAATTTACCTTTAGTGTCTAAAAATATGTCGAGTAAACACGAGTATTCCAAATTAAATTTATTAGATTATTAAATATATCATGGTATAATATAAATCAAAGTACAGCGTAGTTTTCAGATCTCATCTGTTTATTCTAAGCATTTACAATTCAATTTCCATATTCATAGCCGTTACATGACCCTTGGGATTTAGGTGTATAATAATACGGGGCGTAGTGAAATCATGCACCTGAATTCAGAAGCGTAATTTGCATTTTAAAATGTGTGGTGTGACACAGTTTACAAATCCATACTACGGTGATATTTATATTTACTACTAGTTGACCCGACAGCCGTTGTCTTGTCATTGTTGGAAAATATGTTGTAATGGTAACGTGTAATGTTATGTGGGGTTAGGTGGCGTTTCGCCCAAAAATTTTGCCCAAATTGTGCGAAACGACACTTTCTATTTTTTAGACTGTTACTAGGTAGCAGAATTTTCAATCCGTTATTTTGCCCTACAATAGTGTATTTTAGGTCGAGATACCGAGTGCAGCATTATATACCATATATTAATAGAGCCATTATGTTACCGAGGACTAATAACTATATAACAAAAAAAGTTTAATCGAAATCCGTCCTGTAGTTTTTGCGTGAAAGCCTTACAAGAAATAGAAAAAATGACGCCTTCTACAGTTTTATTATATGTATAGATAATTTTAAGTCTGAAATTTTTAAGTTTCACTGTTAAGCATTGTGTATTTATTTACGTAGGAATGAATTGGTAACTGTGGTGTCGCATATCATACATGGACCTCACATTTGCACGACGGTGTACTGTAGTCAAGAGGCACGCCCCGGTCGTTCCGTCCCAATTCGCATGCATGCAATACCTTCTCTACATCTAACTAAAGAGGCCGTTCATATCTTTACAGACGTGGACTCTTGCTAAATGGACGATACACAAAAAAACAGCTATTAGTACAAGTCGGTGTTAAGAGTTTTTGTCCATAAACTTACATTAATCTATAGACGCTTTAGTAACAGTGTAAATGCGTTTGCTCGCAAACAATATTCTCCCAAAGTACAATATAGGTCACAGATAACACGCCCCAACTAGCCCCTATGATGGTAATTCCACGAACGATGTTCGCTCCTCGTTAGCACAACCGTATTATCTAACAAGGCGCGTGGAGGTAAATTTACTAATCAGATCCTGGGTGAACGTCAGCGTTTTAATTAGCTTCAAATTGAAAAGGACTGGCATAGTCTCCTCTACGACGTTAAGTAGCGATCGATAAGGCATCCTGATTAGTATGCGTAAACTTCACCTGTAATACTTATATCAAATAGCTGCGCCCCGCGTAAATTTCGATCCCGTGGAAAATAGAAAATCATCCCATGGCATCCCATTGGAAATTTTTTTGGGATAAAATCGTCAAAATCCAAGTTACCCTCTATGTGTGTGCCAAATTTTAATAAAATCGGTTCAGCAGTTTCTGCGTAAAGGAGTAACAAACAAATATACAAACTTTCGCATTTATAATATTAGTAGGATAGCATGCATTGTCTTTTTTTCCTAGTTGTGAGAGGAAGATAGTAATTAAAAGTGCGTTAAACATATTTGATAAAAAACCAAAGCTTGACTAATTGTGAAAAACTGTGAGTGTCAGCTCCAAGGTTCATAATTATTTTAACCTTCAAGAGGCCTTAAGAAGTTTAACAAAAACATTTTGATGTTTAGTACCCCAATAATCTAATAGTCCAATTGAACGACCTCTTTGATGCTGATATCTATTCTTTCTGCAAATCATGGCAATGATACACATTATCCTCTTTTTGACACTATTGAGTACAGAAAATCGGTATAATTTTATTCCATACTAGCTGTACCCAGCGTGCCACGCGTGGCGTCATCTGTCAAAAATGGGTCATACTAACTCACAAACCTTCGTGGGCTCATGAACTAGAACTTTGCCAAAGATCAACACATGATCAAATGTATAGTTTACAATTCTATAAAGCACATACAGACAAACAATCATTTTCGTATATAAAGATTTATAACAGGAAAAGTACACGTTTGATTAATTTCAGCAAGTAGGAAAGACAAAGCTGTACCTTTTGTGCTGGGAACAAATAGTGACAGAGAGCCCGTGTATGTGAAGACCGACCTCATTTCCGTGCTGAACTTGTGCCGGGAGAAATTTACTTCATGTGTCCCCGATCTCGACGATTTCAGGTACGGGATTCGGGAAAAAAACGTGTTGTAGGTACTTGTTTAGTTAGTGATGTAATTCTTCTCCAAATTTTAAAAATAAACATAAATAAATACTCAACAGGCTCAAAATCATACACAGCCTTCATATTTATATACCGTAAACGGGACTTAATCGCGATATAAAATCGAAGTATTTACCTCGACTCTCGACGTTTCGGCCGTAATGCAACGGCCGTGGTCACGAGTAGACTCTCGAGGTAAATACTTCGATTTCATATCGCGATTAAGTCCCGTTTACAGTATACAAATATGAATACAAATCGTGAAAGCTTAAAACAATTTATCATACATAGCCTTTTTCTAAATATCAAGTAAATTACAAAAAGCGATAGAGCTGTGCTAATATCGTATTACGCACATTTTTTTCTCGAGTGAGCCGCGCGTTCACTAATGAAGTAATTACGTGCCAAGCGTTTTCGTGGACCAAAAAAGGTTAGTATATTTTTTCGAAGGTTACTCCGGATGGTACATTTATGTGGATAATCCATATCCGAAAAATCGTGATTGGCCCATTACTCTTCGCTGTTGCTAATTACCTACATGCTGTTACTTATTATTTATAACTAATGTAACATACCCTGGAAAGTTTTTTTTTTTTATTATTTACAGTTAACTTTTATTATCACTGCCCTTTTTGTCGCAGCGTTTGTGTCTGTGTTTGGTGATTCACTAATTAAATATTTAGTTTCTGTTGTAATATATAACACTGTATAACCCTATAAAGTAAGCTCTTAATTTTCGTTACGGGCATTCCATTCATCTTTTATCAGCACATCAGTTTTCATAAAAATAACCGGCCAAGTGCGTGTCGAACTCGCGCATGTAGGGTTCCGTTAAAACCGTTTAAAAATAACTTGGCTTTTCATAGCGTTTGTATGAACGGCAAAGTTGTTTGCGTTTTTTTTATGTATTATTTCTTAAAACTAATAATCATATCTCGCTGTCGATCTATAGAATATAAAGGTATTCGTTTGCGTCCATAAAAACTATTACCTCAGGTATCTTTTGGAATATATTCAGAACAATATTACTTACAAATTTAAGTATAATGACTTTCTTATTTACATAAGTCTCTCTATCTATTTTTTAATGGAGAAAGAGTATTGTGTTATTGAAGCAGTAGCTTCGATCATCTTGCCGCCATTGAATGTTTCATTATATAAATATATCTAGAATTATAACAATTTGGAGTTACTTGAATTAAAACGATGAAATAAATAAATGCTGCTTAGTGAAATGATTAATATCGTTATTCCAGCAGAGTAACCTCTTCATTCGAATAATTCGAGTAAGTCTGATCATAATGATCAACAAGCCCGGCTATTTAAACAAGTTCGTCTTTGTAGATAAATTTATAATCCAATCCTTTTTAAGCTAATTATTATCTTATTCATTACAATAAAATCATTAAATTGACAGTATCTATAGACATTAATTACAATAAGAAACAATTTTATACAAGGTAGTTACTATTTTTATTTATTATATGTATTTATATAGTAGAAGTCAGTGAGGATAGATAGTCTAATCGCTATAGAATCCCCTGACATTGTTTTCTTATATAATAGATCGTCGGTAAAACACTGTGACAAATTAAGATAATAACGAAATAAACCGGGCACGATGTTTGATCTCGCCTAATGATCGACAATTAATAATGAAGAAAATATACTATTCTTTGTATTTAGAACACATCTTTGTCACTTTGATAACATGAATAAAAAAACCCGCACACATCAAATATATCAATGTTTCTTTTCTATGAGATGCCATGGATGTCGAATCATTAGATGAGATGCTATCATCGTCCAAAGACATCCGTAACATAGGAATATACATCCGAATTAATTAGAATATGTTTTCTAAAGTGAATTTAAATTTCATTCACACAGTTATAAATCTTTTTTCTTACTTTTTCAAACAAACTAGTAGTCGTCCCTTTAGTTTCCGACTTCTATAAACTCTAACTGACATATTATGCTCTGAATAATGCCATTCATGGACTTTTACAAACCATCAGAAACACTAGAAATCAGCTAACACTTTATTTTATAAAGAGAATTTCACGATCGAGTCGGCAACTTGTGTGTCTCAGAGATATAACATCCAATTATTTAAGTAACAGCTAATTCATTTAAGTTGAAAATATTTAATTCTTTTGACTCAAATAGATTATTATTTAACAGACAACTTACACACTGATTGATCTTCCCATGAATTAATCACTAAATTAAAACTTATTGATATTTACTAAATTAAAATTTAGTGATATTTACTAAATTGAAATTTAGTGATTCATTCATGGGATATATTTTTAAAATTATCGTAGTGAACGTAAATCTATAGAACACACATTTTCTTCTTACCAAGTATACCATAAGATATAGAAAAAATACTTTTTTTATGGTATAAGAGGACAAACGAGCACTTTCATGACTATCCTATGTAGACATCCGCATAGAGTCAATACAGGTGCGCTGCCCTACTTTTTCCTCCCACCTCCATGGGCCACCGGCTACTTACTTTACATTAAGAGTTTACAGTTCATAAGTAAACGGCTGATTATGATGATGATAGGGACACTAGAGAAGAGAGTTTGTAAATACACAAGCGCTCATCGAAACCCGTCCGTCAATACGATCAGATACCCGAACTGTCGAAGTTAGTTTGATATTCGGCCGCACTGATCCCGGTTGTGATTATCTTTCGCTTTGAAATCCTAGAATGTGTGTTTGTTTTTAATTCCACCTTCAAAGGGCTTTTCAAGGGAATTTGTTTTATCGGACTGGACGTTGGAAGTAAAAATATTTTGCAATTAATCAAAAGAGATTGTATAAATATGAAATTAAATAGTGGATTTTTAATATTTATTATCATACTTTATAAATAATAATAAACTAATAACGTGTTTGATATTACAGGGATAGCCAAATTAAAAAAGGTTTTGCCATTGTGGTTTATCGATGTAGGTACGATATTATACGTTGAGCACATTGTAGAGTGAAAATCGTGCCCAAAAAATATGTGTAGTGTACATTATGCACTACATGATATTATTATAATAAAATACAGTTTAGATTTATATTCTGATATATTTAATTATATAATATAGACACTTGTTATACGTGCGTACCAGCCCGTGGCTGTCAGGCAACTGACTGTTGTATGCTCTTTGACTGACTTGTACGGCACTGCTACCTGCGTGTATATGTTACAATGTATACTATACATTTTTCTTCAGTCAAGTACATAGGTTGATAATATTTTATCCTAGATTAACAATAGAAAAAATACACTTTCTTCACTTCACTTCATTCATTTCAGCAAGTGGGGAAGGCAAAGCTGTACCTTTTGTGTCGGGAACAAATAGTGACAGAGAGCCCGTGTATGTGAAGACCGACCTCATTTCCGTGTCGAACGTGCGACGGGAGAAAATCTCTTCGCGTGTCCCCGATCTCGACGATCTCAGGTGTGGACTGGGAAATAGGGGAAAAACCGGTTAGTACTAGTCTAGCGAATTAGTGACATATTATGCAAACCACCTTTTAAACAACATACAAATACATGTCCAAACAAACTCAAAATATTTTAAAACGCCTTTCGCAAAATATCATGTTGGTAGCTACCCGAGTTGAAGGGAAAAACAAACTTTTTTACAGTCGCTAAAGTTCACTAAGTTGTTAACAAGTAATTTAATTTTTCGTTCAAAGAGTTTCCGTTCCAAAGCGGCGTAAAGTGATAGCTGTGCTGTCGCGTTTTGTGAGGTGTGTAAGTAGCCGGTGGTCCAATGAGGTGGGAGGAGAAAGGAGGGCAGCATCATCTATAGCTTCTGTGCGGATGTCTATGGGCGTCCGTAGTCATAAAAACGGCTCCGACCGCTCGTTTGTTCCCCTTTACCGTAAAAAACGACTATCTTGAAAGCATTTAAAAATTTAAAGTTATGTATTTATTGTATTGTTATGTACTCCTTCGACTGGGCACAAGAATAAAGCTGTTGCTTCACAGTAATATGTGCGAGAGGTACTTCTGGCTGGCCCAAGGGTGTGCAGCATAGCACTACCGCTTATCCTATAATATTGTAGTTTGAAATGTTATAAAGGGGAATAACGAAACTGGGCTAACATTACGTCATTCCCATACCAGTAAGAAAACTATGTTTGTATGAATGAATGAATAACATTCAAATAATTTTAGATTATAATTATAGGAGACTTATTGTCAAAACGAAAATTAAAAAGAATAAAATTCAATGTCTGCAAGACGATCAAAATAACTGCTTCCATAAAATAAAACTTTTCTTTGATAAAAAATCAATAGACGGCAAGATTCTTCCTACTTTGTAAATAAGAAAAGAAACTTATATTTTATTTGAATAGCAGAACTAAGTTCAAATTGTCTGTAATGTTGTTCTGTGGAGATTCCAAATGGTACTGTAATCGTCTCCGCGGAAGCTATTTCTAAATTTTTAAACTTTCTAACGACTGTTGTTTGATGACAATACCAGTTTGGATCTTCACACAAGTTCCCATTTATTTTTTTCATTTATTATAATAAACGCCATGTTGAGGGCACAAGTTTTGGCAAGAGCCTATTAAAAATATTTGCATCATCATCATAATTGCATCGCGCCCTTTTATTACAAGCATTTATTTGACTCGCCGTGTCAGTGTGTGTAAAGTGTAAACCAATATTACAAAATGAATTTGGCCGTCTTTTTATGCGATTGAGCTGGAAACAAAATAATAAAAGGTTTTTTGCTTTGTTGGCTTAAATATAAACATAAATTTGTTTTTCTTTAGTATTTATTACTTGTTATTGTGCTATAATTAATACATATTCTATGAAAATTTAAATTTTCCATCTACTACGTTTCGAGAGATACAGCCCAGTGACAAACGGAAGTATAAACTCTAGAGGCTACCAAATAAGACGTGGTTAGCGCCCTTTAGCTAAGGAATCCACGGGCTACCGACCAGTGTAGGGAGTTCAGAATCCCCACACTGGTCGGTACCCCACCCACGGTGTACCGATGCGGCGTAAATGCTTTCCTCACGTTAAAAAAAAAAAAAGGAATACACGGAAGCGTTACACACGTAATTACGGCATTGCTACATGCGTGGCGTAGTCGAGAAAAAATTCTACTTACGTTATTACGACATTTTGATATTTTTTGCTTTTTCGCTTCATCTCGGGTACTAACATGATATTTTGCGGAAGACGTTTCAAAATATTTTGGGTTATTTTGGGTTTGTATTAAATGTGGTGCGCAAATATAATATATATCTATAATACACCTTTAATAACGAGCCCCATCTCACAATTACGAATAAAAGATAAAGGCAGTGCAATATATACCTTTAATACACTTTTTATAACGAGCCCCATCTCACAATTACGAATAAAGGGCAATACATATGATGAACTATAAGTATTATATACAGGTGAAGGTTTGTTTCATTGAGTTATTATTACTACGTAGTACATATAACTCAATGGTTTGTTTAAGTACATCTTTACGCACACTCATCAGGTTGCCTTGTTGATAGCTACTTAACGTCGTAGAGAAATCACGAAGAAGTAACCAAGCTACGCCGTACTGTAGGTACAATTTGATGTTAATTAGAATGCTGACGGTCACCCAGAATATGATTTGTAAGCTGATGTCGTGCAAATGCAAAGTGTGCGTTTCCGATGGCCCACTGGAGGGGAAGGTGGAAGGAAGAGCGACACGTCTCATTAATATCCTAGTTGATGAGTGATGGTAGTCATCAATAGGATTTAAATTGTCTAGTTTTAAATTGACCAGTGTGAGTTGCATTAAGCCAGGCACGGATTATAGAAATAAAAAAAAAAACAATCAAATCTTTATTTTCCCACTGACGCAGTTGGTTACAAAGCACCCACACCTGTTTTTTGCTAATCCTTTAAAATTGCTATCTATATATTAATACGTGATGCAAAAACTTTAGCAATATTTTTATGAAAATTGCGCGGAAGGAGTATGAAGTTTGGCATACTTATAGTTTACGTGTAAGAGAAGTGCAGAACGCTTATAAAACATTTTAATAATAATGTTTATAAAGTATTTTAATTTAATAAATAAAACTTTACATTGACATATATAAGACACACGTAATTATTGATGAAGTTTCTGTGTCTTATGCAAGTGTTGAAAATTCTAGACAAATTGTTTAACTTAGTTACAATGTCATAACATGTCATATGATATTTAGTTTATAATTACAAAAACGTTTGCTTAGATCGAATATCGATCTTTGCGGGTCCACTAGTAATATTAAATATGCAGAGCTGAGCTCTGAATAAGCATTAAACTGGTAACCAAATACATAAAAGCTTTCAGTCGCAAAGTTTTAAAACGTTTGAAAGCATGTGTAAGCTCAAAGTTAGTAGATGAATAATCTAGGGGTATTTGTTGTTCCGACAGACATCGTGTACTAATGTCTTTTGGTTGACATTCTATTCATTCATGAGTATTCACTAGATCTGGGTTAGGTAGCCGAAGGGTGTGCGGAGTTCGCGAAATTTATAAAGCTGTAAGTTATTTGGGTTACGTGCCGCAACGGTGTGTTGTGAATGTACATTTGAAGTGGATGGATTGTGTCTATTTCCCCAATCAATTGGCTTTACACAATGCCAAACTGAAACACGTTACTTGTAAAACCAATTGAGCAGAATAGGACCTTTATTATTTTTTCTAATTAACAGATAAGTCTGCAATCAATCAGAAGAGGATTACACTTTTACAGACTGTCGAAGCGCTCGGGCTGGTAACCTGACCTCATTCCTCAAAAGTGAATAGGTTATAATATATTCTTGCTTAAAGTCTCTGGATGTGCCTAAGAAACCCTAATTTTAGGTTTAGTTTGTCTCTTTTCAAGGAACTTGTTGCTGGTAAGCTTGAGATCATCGAATTTACAAGATTAAGTAAAACCTGTCAGCAACAAAGCAGCAAGTATACGAGAGAGGAATGTGAATTCAGGAAGAGGTAGTGCAATGCTGCATAAGAGGAGGTAGTGCCATGCATGGTGCATGACACCCTATGCAACGGAATTAGGCCGGCACGACCGGGGAAGTACCTCTCGCGCACTTGATATAGCGTAAAGTAGCGTCGCGTTCGCGTTTTCGTTCGCGTCAGCGTCGCTGTCGCGTTTATTGCGGCTTGTGAGTATCCGGTGGCCCAATTTGATAGGAGGGCAACGCATCTGCGTTACAATCATGCGAATGTCTATGGGCGTCGGTAGTCGTCAAAAAGCTCCGATCGCTAGTTTGCCCCCTTATGCTACAAAAAAAAATCAGGAGTGAAACGAATTCGAAGAGAAGGAAGGGGGGAAATCCTTCTTTCTAAGGGCATCAGAAGCCTCTATGCGGATGTTTATGGACGTCGGTAGTCATGAAAATGTCTTCGATTGCTCGTTTGTCCCCTTATGCTATAAAAAATTGATTTGAGCGTGACAGCGTGTCCAATTCTAAGCACGCTAAGTAGTTCGATGTATTTTCATTCATTAAGTCATTAATGTTTGCAATTACCACTGGACGAGTTTCCAATACCCTGTCGTAGTGTAGTATTAATGAGTTATTATTATTATTATTATCAGCCTAGTGTGTCCTACTGCTGGTCAAAGGTCTTTCTACTCTCTTTCCACTCCTCTCTATCATGTGCCAGACAGCGACAATCTTTGCGAAAGGAGTCCAGCTCACCTCGTCATCGTCTACTGTGTCTGCCCTGAATGCCTGGTGTCCAGGGCATTCGGGAGGTCCAAAGATAGGTACTTATAACCCCGATATCCCGGCAGATCATTAGCCTCATAAATATTAAATTACGTACTTAAATGTGACTGTGACTACTGTAGTGCCGCGTTTCCAACTTCATTCCACGATTAATGTATAGGAATAGGAAAAAAAAATTGCTGCCTCTTTTTTTATTTATTAAATATTTATTCTATTCCCTATATACAATATTGCGTTTTTATGGTAAAAAGCGATACATAAATACTTACATTATGGTAAACATAAACATGTGCAATATACTTATGCAATTTATAAACTATGTCACACCACACATTTTAAAATGCAAATTACATTTCTGAATTCAGGTGCATGATTTCACTACGCTCTGTATTATTAACAACCTAATCCTAAGGGCAGTTTTGCCATGAATATGGAAATTGAATACTAAATGCTTAGAATAAACCACAATATTTGTAAATGAAAAATAGATAAAATTATCCTTAATCTCGGACCGTATATACACTATTCCATCGCCATTCTACTTTAATTGCTTAATATCAAACTTTAACGCTGGCTGCGCGTTTTGGCAATTACACTTTTTTGTTGTGTAAGTTTCAAGTGTACGATTGTACCACTGATTATTCTGATATTTATGGAATGAATATTTAATGGTCAACGAATACATTCATCACTATTATCATCATTATAATATCTAACATAGAATAGTCATACTATTTATGCTTTTCCCTCGGGCTCCCTGAAATCATATGATAGGGTCGTTGTGGTTGCTCCTGTCGATACTGGCGATACGTGAGTAGCAGCGGTGGTAACGAGTCGTAGGCTAAGCGTTTGTTTAATATCTGATATTAAAAAAGTCGCGAAGTTCAGAAACTGCTCTCATAAAATTTGTTGGCATATTTCGTAAATAAGAAACTTGATTAATATTTCATATTACACTCTTTATCCGACCGCATTGTTTCTTTTTTCTTTGGGGGAACTATTTCTGCTATGTCCTTTTTATGAGCGTAAGACGCAAGTACTAAAGTATTTAGACGTTTATTAGGTAGTATATGAAAAGGTGAAATGGAGCTGTCAGTTAAAATGTATAAGTTAGCAGAATGTTTTATCATGATAAAGTTGTAGTTTCTTCAAAGTTCAAAGTGTCTGAGGGATTTGCGCTACCGTTGCATAATCTAATGAATTTCAAAAGGTCTTTGAGCCCTTATGAACTATAGAGTATACGGACTAAATCAATATACATGTGAGATGAATTACATGGTAAAGGGAAAAGGGGTAGGTACGTATTTTAAAGAGGAATGACTCTTAAGAAATATATGTGTTTCCATAGACTTAATAAAAAGTATAGACGGAGTGCTGTTAACAATGTAATGAAGCCAGCAAAACTACACCCATTCCTGTATATACACGGTCTCACATACACATTTGACAATCAAACTACACCCAGATCATTAGTTTGTGACAGTTCGTCAATGGCGTATGACTTCCAAATAAATAATTGTTTATTACCTGAAAATGCCGAATTGTGTAGTGAAGGGCTGCAAAAATCATTCCTCGAGG
>LUGF01003957.1:0-15920 GCA_001625245.1 Calycopis cecrops | reverse complement strand
TATTCAATCGTAACAGAAAACATAAAATTCACAAAGATTCAGTTAGGGCCACAGCACACACGAGACCATTAGACGCAGCGACCGGTGATTTAGACGCTTTTTAGAAGCTGAATGCAGCGGCTAGACGTGGGGAGCGCAGAGAGTAGCAGTAGAGCCGGGGGGTCCGGGCCCCCCAGTCATGATAGCTCATAGAGCTCTTCCAGCTCATGACCCGTGTCGTCCACTTTTTAGCTGCCGCGTACGAGCTGCTCCCCTCCGTTAGAGGTGGGGAGTTGAGGACACCCGCTGTCCTCGGCCATGATAATAATAGTATAACCTATTAGTCGCAATAGTCCGGTTTGCCTTCTCCCATTAGTCTGGGAAAGAAGGGGGGGTCTGTCCCCCTATCGACCACAATTACAGAGGCTAGAGCTCTCCAGCGAGTTCGCTTCTCATATCGATGAAGCTGCACTGACCTTCTGTCTCAGCATAGTTTCTATCTAAAAAAAAAAAGCAGTAGAGTCGCTAAATCGTGCGACTGCATCCACGCAGTCGCAGTCTCCAGTCGCCGCGTTTAAGTCTCGTGTGTACACACACAAAATCTAAGTTACGAAATTGCTACACACATAAACGTAATGTCCACGAAGGACGATATTACGTAAGTTATTAAGTATAAAAAGCTATCTCTGCGACGAGGTAATTCCCCTAAGACCGATGCAGCAGGCCCGCGTGAGGGATTACGGTGTGAGACATAACTCCGTAGACGTCTGAACGTGTCACATTTTATTTGAAATTCTGCCCTTGAATTATAATTCGAATCATTCTTGGATGTTGTATGTATTTATCGATATAAATAAAGAACTTTTCTAAAAGCATTCTCCATTGGCTTGACTGTGGTGCCGCAAAAACCATAAATTCTGCGTGCAGTTTATAGCCCCATATTTCAATTTTATTTATGGTATATATTTGTAGTATAATAATAATAAGACTTACTACCACCACTATACATAACTCAATCATTGCATTATTGATCACAGATACCAAGTAACATTTTTTTTTTTTATGATATAGGGGGGCAAACGAGCAGTTGTAGCCATTTTCATGACTACCGACGCCCATAGACATCGGCATATAGACTATACAGATGCGCTGTCCCCCTTTCTCCTCCCACCTCCATGGGCCGCCGGCTGACATGAGGCTTAACTTATATTAGCTAGGTCAATTATTTATATTATTATTTGTCCCTGGTCCAGTAGTTGGGCTTCACCTGGCTGAAGGTAGCAAGAGGAGAGAGGCCTTCTTGACTTGTTTTTGAAAAATGAAAATGAAAATGTTTTATTATAATATGGATTTAAAAATAGAATTAGACAAATTATTTTTTTGTACGTCAACAATAATAGCTACCACCGGTTCAACCCTAGCCCTGCCCTGAGAAGAACCAGCGAATCAAATTCAGCGGGCCTCATGAAGAAATATCTACAAATATTACTTACTATTCTACAAACTACTTATTATTCTACAAAGGAAGCCTAGGAGGAGGGTACTATTTCCCAGGTGTGGTATCTTACTTTATAATATCCCTTACCACGCAAACGGTCTTTAACAACTTTTTTAAATTTCTTAATGGAAAGTTTTTGGACACTTTCTAGGATTCTATTGAAGAGTCGTATAGATTGCCCTAGAAAGGCATTTCATACTTTGCTAAGTCTATAAATTTATACATCTAGTTTGAGCCCGTTCCTCGACTCTATCATTTTTATTTATCTCTTTTCGTACTGAATTCGATAATGTTCTTTCGTACATACAAAACATTATCTAAAATGTATTGAGAATTAACAGTCAGTAGGTATACCAATTTTCTTAAATTTATCTTTAAGTGATGTGCTTTTGTATATTGCGCGAATAACTCGCTTCTGCAGCAGGAAAATAGTATATTTTAAGTCGCCAACACAACAGTATGCCATAAGACATAACGCTGTGGAAGTAGCTAAAATAAACTTCTCTCTTTTCTCTTATTTTCCTAACTGCGAACGCTGCCGAACTAAGCCTACTCGCAGGCTTGGTAATTTTGGTGTTTAAGTTGTACATTGTAATCTTGTACCTGTCTCCCGCTTTGAGTAGAAAGGGAAATTGGAATTACTTCCTACTCCTCTTAATTTTTTGTGATTAAGTTCGTTACGGATCCCAAAACAGTTTTAATTTTTCCTGCGATCTCCCTGCTATCATATTATAAATGGTCATTGATCCTGGCAGTGGATGACAGGAGTAGCCGGACAAGCCCGATTGAAAATAAAGTTAATACCACATTTGACAAATCTTACGACCGGCGGAACACGCGGAGCCTCAACCCCACGGTCCTCCACAATGAATTCTCCAAAATCCTGGTCCGTCAAACAAAGGACTTGTAAATGCACGTCGTAAAGGTGCGGAGGCACGTTAGAGCGACCCGCTGTCTTACAACTATGAACTACGTGTTCTACTACTAGAAGTTCAGATCCGAAATTGTAAAAAGTTATAGACAATAAAAGGTACCAGTACCAGTCTACACAAATCTATACTAATAACATAAAGCTGAAGAGTTTGTTTGTTTGTTTGAACGCGCTAATCTCTGGAACTACAGGTCCGAATTGAAAAATTCTTTCAGTATTAGATAGTCCATTTAGCGAGGAAAGCTATAGACTACTTTTTAAACGACTGCGGTAGAAAAATTGATTCAAGTAAACGAAGTTGCGGGCGTCCGCTAGTGGAATAATATGAACGCTTATGTACTGACATGAGACTTACAAAATTCGTGTGAACTATGTAACTAAAGTTAGTTATAACGATTAGGGATACAAGGTTGATAAAAGCGAGAGCCATTAAATAAAACATGTGGTTTTATTTAGTGTACAATTTCCAGGCTACACAACAAAGCATGAGTATGTTTTTTCGCTTGTTTGAAAAAAGAATTTTCGTATACTTGTTGTAAACTTATTTTTAATACTTAGTTTTGGATTAACTGTAGGCACTTATAGTATATGTGTTTTAATTTAATGCATCTCGCTTTTATCAACCTTGTATAATATAGATTAAATTTTTACAAAAAAGTAACTTTCACGTAAGCCCAAAGAAAAAGAAATAAAAATTATTGTTCCTACAAAATCTCATACAAGTTTTAAAAATAATAGAACCAACAATAGAACAAAAACTTTTCCCTTTGAATTTGACGGATGGTGAGAGATTTTAAACTATTATATTTAATGTGTTCTTCTGTATTTTATGTTTGATCAAAACACTTAACTCTATTAAATTGTGTGTGATTTATTGGCAACGTTTCTCGAATAGCTGCTCAATTGCTGCTTGGCGCTTTCAACATTTAAAATTTTTCTTCTCATTTTGAACGACGCCTAAAAAGTTACGATCGACATTAATTAATTGAAGTAAGTTCAATTAGAATACTAAAATTCTTGCATTAGGAATTACTAAAATGCAACAATACCAAGTCCAAAAACCAAGTAGGTAATATATATTATACGGTCATATTCAAGACTGGTTATAAGGTAGAAGCCGATTCATGGGAGAGGTCCAGGAATTTGTGATGACGCTGTGTTATGCGGCCAACCGGAGCTCTCACAAACCAATCAGAACGCAACGACAACTCAAAGTAGCGTCACTGTACGTAGCAGTATATTTTATGGTAATGGGGGGCAAACGAGTAGTCGGAGCCATTTTCTACTGACTGCCGACGCCCATAGACGCCAGCATAGAGGCCATACCGATGCACTTCGTCCTTCTCTCCTCCCACCTCCTACTTATACTATAGGCCACCGGCTACTTACACACCGCACGAAACGCACTTTACACCGGTCTCGTGTAAGCGAGAGGTACCTCCCCGCTCGTGCCGGGCCAATTCGGCTGCATATGAGAGAGACGTACTTTCTCAGGCCCCAATTCAGTTGCAAACTTAAATAGAACTAGCTGCCCCACAGACTTTATCTTGTCATTATTGGAAAATACCTATATTGTCATAGTAATGACTGAATTGTCAACCAAATACTTTACACTACAATATTGTATATTCGATATACAGACTGCCGTGCCGTGCCATACGCCGGGCTGATTTGTGATTCTAAACCATACTCAAATATCCTTCAACACACACTAAAAATTTTGTCAAAATCGGTCCAGTCGATTAGGAGGAATTCAGTGGCATAGACATGCATGCAAGAAATATTATATATCCTCTCATATCACTAATGTGGCAGATTTTTTTCTCATATAGGTTCATCGAGTATGGATTATAATATAATAATATGTGTAATATTGTTATATTCTACACATCTAAATTCATAACATATAAATGTATCATTTCGCTAGCTTATTTTGACATTAAAACAAATGCTATTGTCACTAAAACGTGTAAGCTAAAGTTGACATCAAATTTAAAACTTTTTATTATTCAATTTAAAACTTGGAGCGTCGAGCAAAATAAACCACACGTGCCAAGTAAAACAACTAAACTTAAATAGTTCAGTACTTTTATGTGCAACAGCAGATGGAATAGTTTTTGTTTGAGATAATATTATGTTTAATAAATCGCACCTTCAACCGAATAAAGTTGTAATATCAGAAACACAGCTTTTCAAGAAAAAATTAAATTTGTAACATAGCTTCCAATCGTCCGTTTAAGTTGGTTGAGCTGTCTATGGAAAGATATTTTTTTTAAATATTAGTTAATTAAAATTAGTAGCACATGACAAGAAGGAATATCGAGAGTATTCGCAAAAGTATATAGGAATATGTGAATTTCATGTTATGTTGATAAACATCTATTACCGCCTTATTCGCTGTAAATTGTTCTTATTAAGTTCAACTTAAGACAATTTACCAACAGTATTCGACGTAAAGTTGCTAATCTACGTTGAGATAATGTGATATTATGACAAACGAAACGAAATATTTATTATAATTGAAAAATTAAATTATTAATTTAACGCAAATATAGTGGTAATAGCCGTAGCAGCTAGGTGTGATATATTTTTCCCTCATTGAATCACACGTGAGCGTTCATACTGGCTTGAACCTTTGTTAGGTTTTATCTCCCAACAGTGAAGGGTCTTCTTCAATGCATTTTCAAGCAATAAAACTCGGTAGATAAGTGGACTGTATTTAATTGTGTAATTCTATGATAGCGTCGAAAATGGCGGTCAGTGAGAAAAGTGAAGAAGTGAAGGACAAAGGACGGCAACTCTGGATGCCCCCTCCAGTTGAAAAGTCTATGGTCTGCGTTCCAACGACAATGTTCGCAACGGTCGTGCTGGTGTAGCCACGTCGACGGCAGCGCCCCCATTCTTCCGAACAACCTTTTCTATGTTCTCAAGCGAATAAAGAATTCATTCTAATTTCAAGTTTCTTGTCTATTTGTTCATTCAATTTTAGAGTGAATGACATCTCAAAACAGATCATATTTGTTTGTGAACATTGCACAAATTTCCACTTCGTATGTATCGCAACACCTCTAACCGAATAAACACGTTAATAGCCGATTTCAAATGCAGCTGAAATTCGGTTACAATAGGAATTTTGGAGATTTACTGAATTATACAGTGAAACGTAAATAACAGATAATGCCGCTAAACTACGCTTTAAATAGCGCTACCATTGCGCTATCATTATTTAAGCATATTATATTAGGAGACAGAAAATGTAGAGTTCAGTGCCCAAAATTTTATCGATAAAAAAAATTAAATTAAGAATATCATCAGTTGGTCCCATTGTAGTAAACATTGAAATGGATGCTTTAAAATCATGTCATACAACATAAAAATGTATTTTTGTTATAAAATAAAATTTTTTAAACACTTGTTGGAGACTTTCGCGTTTGTTACACATATTGTAGTTGCTCTACGGGTTTTATCACGATAACACGCTTATTAAAGGTACTAGTCAAAACATTTACCTTTGCTTGATGTTTCGACTGGGCAGGTCGGTAGGAGCAATAGCCGATCCCGACTTTGTGCTCACTGTTGAGCCACCCGGGCTCCTGGCTAGCGTACTAACTATACGCTTTTAGTAAGAGATAGTGCCGCACTGCATGCTTCCATGCAGCCGAATTGGGCCGACACGACCGGGGAGGTACCTCTTCCTTACACGAGACCGGCGAGAAGTGACAGCTGTGTTGTTGCGTTTCGTGCGGTGTGTCCGCCCACCTCATCCTCCGGTGGCCTATGGAGGTGGGAGGAGAAAGAAGGGCAGCGCATCTATGTACTTTCTATACGGATGTCAATGGGCGTCGGTAGTCATAAAAATGGCTCCGACTGCTGGTTTGCCCCCTATACCGTAAAAAAAACGCCTGGGTGCATCTTATAAAAGCCCTAGGTAGGTAAAGTCATTATTTTTAATAAACTCCAACACCCTAATAAAGAATTAAGCGAAGCGACGTCTATTACCTTAGTATACAAAGTCTTTTTGGAACTAATTAATTACCTTTTTAAGTAATTTTCTCTAGAAAATCGTCCATCAAAATATAACCTGCTTTGTAACTTATTTTGTAACTCCCTTTCATATTCTCAAACTCAAGTCATGTTCGTAGTAAATTGTTATGTAAGCAAAGATGATTCATATAAGAACAAAGAAAAAGTTAAATAGATTAAATATATACGCACCTAACTTAATTAGTCCCTACTCATTCCCTATGACAGATGAAAATTGCCTTCGTCTTGTCCCTCGGTCTCCCACAGAGCATTGTGTGACTTATTGCAAACAAACAGGTACTTACTTTATAAAGCTTTTACAAGGTATTTATTTTATAAGCTTATAAACTCATAAGTTTATAAATCCAATAATATACTGTGCGCGTGCTAAACGCAAGATAAATAAGTTACGTGAGATCGCGGGTTTGCGGCGTAAAGTTTTACAAAGTTACGGTTTGCGACGTTTCGCCAGGCGATGAAGTTGCGTGTGACGGTTAATTTTTAACTTCGTAAGTAAGATCTTATAGTTCTACGGACCTGTTGTAATATAGATTAAATATTATAATCTTAATAGGCACAAGTAGCGCCAACTAGCGGTTCGAGAGTGAACTAAATTTTTAGTTGTCTGTGGTAGTATAGTTTATAGCTTCTTCTTCAACTTTGTTCGACAATCCAAGATGTAGATTTTGTAGACGTGTTAAACATAATATAATAAAAGTGTTTCTTAAAAATATAATCGTGTATCAATTATTTCAACAGGACCTTTTGAATTATTCAAAACTTTTGTTTTTAATGTTGAGATGTTGAAGTGGGAATTAAGTTTCAAGAAACTTTGTTTCTCATAAGAATTTTACGATTTACTTAAAATGAAATACAATGATTTTTACATGTAAGTAATAATAATTTTTAACATCTGGGCCTTTATATCTTAATAAGAATATAATATAATAACCATATTGATCTTAAAGATCATCGTTTAGTTTTAAATGTTTTTATACTTTCATATTACTTTATTTCATTTGGCGATTTGTTAAAGAACTGTCCTCCTTCAAACAGAATAGTTTTGTTATCGTAATTATTTCTTACTTCAATTTGCAGTTTACATATATTTAACTTCGAATCTTTCATAAATTTTAATTTCATATTATATGGAACCTGATTTAATATTTTTTTTTTAAAGGCTTGTACTGTATGTGTAAAGTTGTGATGTATTAAATAGTTTTGTTTGAATATGAAGTTATGTCGTCGGAGTAAAATAGACAGATTATATAAAGTTTTTATTATCTTATTTCGGATTCTTTGTTAGGTGCACCCGGCGCGCGTTGCTACGCCAACAATTTCTTACCCATTAAAAATAAATCATCATACTGATTTTCATGACAATCGGTTGAACGGGGCAGAAGTTAGGTGGAGTCGAGAGTAGGGACAAAAAAGTGTAATTTGGATTTAAAGATAACTTATAAGTAGTAATAAACTGAAGTCAGGAATTTGGATGTTTCTCACCCTCGTGCATTAACGAGGAGAAATCAGGTTTCAGGCTTCATACATAATTATTATATTTATTATATTACATACAATACAATTTAAAGTAGTAGTATTCTTATAAAAAAGAAAAGATCTTATTCTTATTTTAAATGCCCGCAACGCATCTGCAAAACCTCGAGTTTTGCGGCTGTCTATGGGCGGCCGTAGTAAACGAGTAGTAGAGTAGAGACATCATTCGCATCATTAGCTTGTTTTTGTCACATTATCTCGCTGTTTCAAATTCAAAGGACGAAATATTTATATATAAATAACGTTTCCTTTGAGTAACGAATATTTCCGCTGCGACTCGTGAAATATTTTGTGTAGCAGAAACAGACCGTTTCCTATTTTTCTTATTTTCAACCGTCAGCTAAGGTTTTGTATTGTTTTAGTGCGAACTACACAAATTAATAAAACCGGCCAAGTGCGTGCAGACCCGTTCACCGAGGGTTCCGTACCACCGAAAGGCATAGGTATAGGTGTCTCTGCGACATTTATTATCAAAAAATAAAATAACTTGGTTTTTCATAGCTTTTTTACTTCTTACTCTCTTATTTTTCTCACTCTCACTCTCTTATTTTTTTTAAAGTTAGAGGGGGTGACGACACTCATTTTTTTACTTTATAAGAGTATATCTTTCAAACAATTGATTTTTACGAAAAATGTTTTATATATTTGTTCAAAGAATTTTAGAGCGAATAACAATGCAAAACAGATTTGTTTGTGAAGATTGTACATACATTTTGATTTCGTGTGTATCGCAATACTACTAACCGATTAAACACGTTAATAGGCGATTTCAACTGTAGCTGATATTCGCTTACAATAGGAATTTTGGGGCTTCACTGAATTATACAGTGAAACATAAATAGCAGATAATGCCTCTAAACTACGCTTTAAATAGAATAATAGTATCATTATTTAAATTAGCAGACAGGAAATTTTGAGTTTAATGCTCAAAATGTTATCAATAAATTCAATAAAGTTATTAAATAAAAAAATGAAGAATATAATCAATTAATTATATTATTGTTATTATTTAAATTGGGGTTGCAAAATCTTTTTTAATTTTCATTGACAAAATTCTATGTTTTTATTTTGTCATGAAGTAAAAGGATTATTTTACTTTATTAAATTATATCTATAAAAATGTTTTTGTAATAAAATATAACATGTTTTAATAAAATTAAATGTTACTTTTCAAAACAAGGAATACGATTATATTATGGACACTTTTTTCACAAAACTTTAATCAGTATTTTAGCTATGTCTATCGTTGCATCTCCAACACTTGGTTGCCATATCCTGCCCCTCTCGCACAGTTTGATCCAGATACTTCAATGATATCGTATTTAATACCCTAATATTTAATCTACGATTACAAATACTAATGTTCACTAAATATATATAATATATGATAATGGATCACTAGTTTTCTGACAGATCGTAGCATTAGAGTCGTTGTCGATGGTGCATGCTCGGACCTCAAATCTGTCAATGCTGGTGTTCCGCAAGGCTGTGTTTTGTCTCCCACACTCTTTCATCTGCATATTAATGACATGCTGCAAACCAGCGGCATTCATTGCTATGCGGATGACAGTACTGGTGATGCAATATACACTGGCCGCGCCAATATTTCCCGGGAATACGTCACCGAGTATCGGAACAAACTTGTGTCCGAAGTCGAATCTCTGTTAGACAAAGTCTCGGAATGGGGACGACTTAATTTAGTCCAATTTAACCCCACTAAGACACAAGTTTGCGCGTTTACCACAAAAAAACCCCATTCGACGTATATCCTCGTCTTCAGAACACTCCCCTAATAGCCTCAGCTAATATCGGTATACTTGGTGTCGACATATCGAGTATCGTTCAGTTTCGCGGTCACTTGGAAGCGAAGGCTAAATTTGCCTCTAAAAAGCTGGGTGTTCTCAGCCGGGCGAAGCAGTACTTCATGCCAGCGCATGTGCTACAACTATACAAAGCACAGGCATGGAGTACTGCTCTCACCTTTGGGCTGGCGCCCCTCAATATCAACTTGCTCCATTTGACCGCATCGAACGTAGAGCGGCTCGAATCGTTGATGATCAATATGTATCCGATCGGCTTGACTCTCTGGCGTTACGGAGAGATGTAGGCTCGCTCTGCATTTTCTACCGTATTTACAACGGGGAGTGTTCCGAGGAGTTGTTCGGATTAATACCCGCAGCGAAGTTCCACGTTAGGACATCCCGGCAGAACTCCAAGTTCCACCGCCACCACCTAGATGTCCCAAAGTATACAACAGTGCGTTTCAAGCGCAATTTCTTACCACGCACAACATCACTTTGGAACGAGCTGCCACAGTCGGTATTTCCGAACCTATACGACCTGGGGTCCTTCAAGAAAAGAGCTTACTTATAGGTATTTAAAAGGCCGGCAACGCGCCTGCAAAGCCTCGAGTTTTGCAGATGTCTATGGGCGGCGGTAGTCATCTACCAACTGCTCGTTTGCCCCTTATCCTATAAAAAAAAATTGTTCACATTTACAATTAAATATGTCAAAAATTGAAAAACAAACCGTTTCAAGTAGAAATATAGCGCGTTTAGTTTATAAATAAAATAAAAAATCTTGTCCTATTAGTATAGTACTTACAAAAGAAATTTCTTTTAGTCAAAGTTTTATCAAAATTGGTTTAGTTAATCCAGAGATGCCGAACAAAAAATATCAGATAGACATTTCATATATGAATGTTTCCACATTCGTATTGCAAAAAACACTGCCCTTAAAACCCAGTTGTTTAAAAATCACAAAGAGACAATATACTATAGAGTGACGAGCGCGTAATATTATTTGTTCCGGCTTCTGCGATATATAAAATGAAGATGGGCCACGTATTCTCTTCTGTAGAAGCTCTCCGCTAATGAACCAGTTCCGTAATAAAAATACGAGGAAGACAGTGAGTGACATGCAGAATGCAAAATATTCTTTGATCATTTCGTTGTTATAATATAGGTATTATACAAAGGGTTTTAAAAACTTATGCATATCATTGTATCTCTTTGAACAATAAATAGAATTATTGTAACGGTTTTAATTAGATGAGCTAATATTACCTATTAACATGTTAATTGTAGAGGAGAAAAATATTTGATTAGAAAACGAAAAGTTTTAGGCTGTCTGCAGGTTCAACTCATTGTTTAAAAGTATGGATTTTCAAAAAGTCACAAGACACATTTTCTCTTGGCAATTGTTATATGTTAAGTGACTCCTGTACGTACATGCGTCGTTTAATATTATAATAAGCTGTTTACCATAGTCGTGGAGACAGCAGACATTTTGGAGCGCTTCCAAGCGCAAGGCTCACGTCTAATGACAGTCGTAAATTTAAGTCCATCATCATTATCATTAGTTCAGTAAGAGTCGAGTAGAATTTCTTATTAAAAAGATAAAGTTATTCCCCTTACCCCTCACAGCCAAAGAAAACTATTTATCTCACAATACCGCCAGCATATTGTCCAAAGTGAAAGGTAGGTACTCAATCGAATTCTGTCATTTCAACTTCTTTCAAAATTTTCGGAAAAGGTTTCAGAACTAATTTCCCGGTGAGTTTGGGTATCTGCATAAAAATATTGCAGAAATCGGGATTTTTGATGAAAGGTTGATTAAGTTATAAATTTTATAATATTTACATCTTAACAAATCAATGCTTGAGTTTCCGTATTTGAGGGTGTACATTTTGCTTAAATACTGGATCTTCGAATCATTGTTTTTCTAATTTACTATTTCCCATTTATATATTGTACATAAATAAAACCGTAGGAAAGTCAAAACTGTACATTGAATATTTTTTAAAAGAAAAATATTTCTTTTAGAATTTTTGTCTTTTTGCCTGTATGTATGACCGGGCTAAACTCAAAGAGTACTGCATGGATTTGCTTCAAGCTTTGCATGAATAGTACTAACAGATTGAGACAACGTATATGCATCATGCCCGTAAGTGATAGCGTCATAAATATTATCATGCTATCACCTATGGGGAAAGAGCTGTGAATCTTTCATTCGCAAGCATCGAGAACCTCCATTTTCGAAGTCCGAAATCCACACAGGCGAAGCTGCGGGCGGAAGTTAGTAAATAAATAAGTATTGAGAATTGTCATAAATCGTCTCCAATCTAGGGCACTCCAATGGTATCAGTTTTATAGACATTTATGGGACAATAATGTCATTGGGGCGAGTACTAATGGCCCTTATAGTGAAGAATATTATTACAGCCTCCCTCCTCAGACGACATGTATAATAAACGAGTTTAACTATTGAAACAAGAAGAATAAAACGCAGCTGAAGCTAATATCTGTCATTAACATTCTTACTATTAATTATGGTAAACGATTCCTGCATAATCGTTCATAATCATCCTATAGGCAATGTATAAATTGCCCGACTTAATGAGGAAAATACAAGAGGCAAAAGGCTATTGCGTAGATATCAACTTTCATTAAAGCGATACTTATCTGCAAAGTATCATGCAGCAATCATTCTGACAACAACTAAATCTGCTCCATTTATTTGGTTCAATTTTAAATTGTAGACTTCCCATGGTTTCATTCTAGCTCCACCATCAGTCCCTCGTATGAGCGTAAAGGCTTAATAAAAAAAGGTCCAAAACACAAAAAATTGAATGTGATTCCAACCTTCCGTTTCCGTCATCTGATCTTCTTGACGGTATTAATTACACTGTCATCTAATTTACAAATGAATACTAAATTTCAGCTCAATCAAATTACTATCTTCCTACTGAAAGTGGCTGAAATCCAGCTTGCAAGATTGGACCCTAACATACAAATTTACAAACTAGCATTGCAAGTTAAATAAAAGTTTATTAAAAATCTAGTTCCCTTTTTGTAGGGTTCCATGCCCAAAGAATGTTGCCAATAAAACACTTTTATTAAACTGTTTATCTGTCTGCCCATTCGTTTTTTAGATATATATTTCTTACCCATAGTATCTCATGACATGGTCTCTCATCTCATCTCCTATAATTATTTTTGATAGGTTTTTCTATTTTTACTAAGTTTAATTTAATACACATATTTGAATTAATACAAAATGAAACCTCAGACAATAAAAAATAGAATAAAAAAACGTTATTACAGAAAGATTTGCAATGTTTGTCTATCATTCTCTCATTTTTCCTTGAGGGGAGGCCTTATTGATACTTAAAACTTTCTGAGACGTCTTAAAGTTCTCTTACAACCGTGTTAGAGGAAAACCAATAATGTTCTTGTTTTTCTTTGTCAGCCTGATAACCCGATTCGTTGACTGCCCTGTTACTGACAGAGGCAAGACATCCCGTAATAGCATCCACCATTTATCAGACATTATGCTCAAATTCCAGCCCCGTGTTTTTTTATGGTATGAGTGGGAAAACAAACAGTCGGAGCCATTTTCATGACTACCGACGCCCATAGACATCCAGACACAGGCTGGGCATAAAGATACGTTGCCCTCCATTTCCAGTTTTTTCTATAGGAATCTACGTAAACAGAAATGACGCCCTAGGCGATCAAGTCGCCTAGGGAGTCATTTATGCTTACATAGCCAAAGTGACAAATCTTCATAGTTCCAATTAATGTCTGCGCCGCAGACTCAAACTTTCTGCACATTGCTTTGAAGCCTTGTGACGAAAGCATTTATAACGAATGTCTTTACGGACTTCACGGAAGCTAGATGAGCATGAAACTGGTCTACAATAAAACCGTTATTATTCTTTCTTAGTTAACTTAAGTGTCTTAATTTTTTTACTAATTTTAATACTTTAACATGATAACATAAAATCGACTTGTGACAAATGATTTTTTTAATTAAAAAGTGATAAATTCGGTTCATCATAACATTTTATTAAGGAAAATTTAGTAGAAGTATATGTCATTTTATAAGTGCAATATTTTTAACGTGCTTTTGACAAAATATCAAAATGGAATTATTACATATTAATTTTGTTTTCCTAGAATTTGTTTATTAATAAATGCTCTCACCACAGATCATTTTAAGAATATTTGATTAAAACGAGGCACATAGGAGGCAAATTTAATCTGGATTTTATTATTCGTTAAGTTTTAACGAGAGTTAATTATTCTTAGAGACTAGAGTCGGGGATAAGAATATAAACATAGTGAGTCTGATATTATTTACTTTATCGGTGGTTCGATAACTCAATCTTACAAAGTAATTAAAGTAAGAATAAACAAAATTTCAACAGTAATTTAACAACTTCTTAAAGATAGAATATTTGCATAATCAAATCGTTAATATTAACATTTTCATGTATAATAATTAAATTAATTAATTATTCGTAAGAATTATGTCATTAACTTATTTAGAATGAAATATAATATCAATAAAATATAATATAAGATTAATAACATTATCAATGATCATCAATATTTACCTATCCATTAAAAAAATAACAATCAAAGCGAGAAACAATCATCTTCATGATGAGATTTTAAAGGACTCTCAGTCTTTCTACTCGTATTAATGAACTGACTTTCTCACGGAGATTGCTTTAAATCCTATTCCTATAGTCAACGCAGGTCACAGGCTAATAAAAATATAATAAAAGATAAGTTGATAAACGTACAATTTTTTTAATAGAACCGGTGTCCAACATTGAAAATTACGAGTAAAATATATACAGAAACCTTCACATTTTAAAACATCACATCATAAAAATATAGTTTATTATTTATTCTTTTCGCATAAAGCCAATGTGGGTGAGAAAAAAAAGTAATTCCAAAAATGTATACTGAACTCCCCGAACGCTGTTATAGACGATATTCATTATGCAGATGCGGGTACCGGGTACCCGAGGGGACCGCTACCTCATTACATCCATGAAAATTTCAACATTCGCGGCTCATTACTTTAAATACCTCAATGTATCTTCGCGTTTACGCTTTTTGTTCACACACTCCTTTATTTTTGTAGAATGCCTCGCGTTTTCACCCGCTCAAAATTCTGTCATAGAACTGCAGCGCCATCTTGCAAGCAGATTTGTGAATCTACATCCATCTCAATTCCCATTCGACAGACACAAAAAATTTCGTCAAAGTTTTTACTATTAATTTTTTTTTAATTATTTAAATTTAAAAAAAAATTACAAAAAAAAAGTAATTGGACCGATCAATTACTTAAGAGGACTTCAGTGACATACACACATATACAAGAAATATATATTAAGATTATGTAGATGTCCTCGGAGATCGGTAGTCACCCAAAAGCTCCAGCTGCTCTTTTGCCTACTATTCTTATTTTACTATGTTAAAAATATAATTATTTAGCTAAATCTAAGAAAACAGGAGTCAGCTCGGAAAATATTCTAATTTAAGTAGATTAAGGGCCAGTTTTCCAGTGGCCCTCATGTAACCTCAATGCGGATGTTCATTGGCGTCGGTAGTCATTAAACTCTGACTGCTCGTTTGTCCCCTACACTTATATTATTTAAGTATTCTAAATATTTTTAATCATTAAGAGAAGAAAAAACATTCACCACGGAATAAAAAGTACCTCATAACCTCATAACATTAACATAACCGACAAATCAACTGAATTTCCGTTGGGAATTTTCCGATGCAAAGGAGGCTGAACTTAGTGGGCCCAAATGTAAGAAGTTAAGATGTAGTCTAAAAAAATGGTCCTATTTTTTATATAAAAATAGCAAAGAATCAGGACATTTAGCAATGTGGAGACGGAGAAATGTAAAAAAAAATATATTTCATGACAAAATCGATTAATTGTTGAATAATCGGTTAAATATTTAAAGAAAAATAAAACCTTTGCGCTACAATGTTTGAAGAATACTTAAGCATCATAATATAATATAATTTCATAACAAAACATCAATAAACCAAACTATAACTAGAAGTATAATTATTTATTTCTAGTCGATTTAAATCATCGTAATGAATTGTATAAGCTGTGAGA
>LUGF01003936.1:76484-95906 GCA_001625245.1 Calycopis cecrops | reverse complement strand
CGGATGTTGCTAAAAAAATGTTAAGAAAAACCATTTTAGGTGTATTCAGCGCCTTAAAGAACGTTTGTGTGGTAAGGGATGTTATAAGTTAGCAGATGACATGTCAGACGCCACACCTTGGGAATTGTAACCTCCTCCCAGGCTGATTTTGTACAATAATTATTGTAATTTGATTATATATGATAATTTACTTTATATTTATAGATACTTACTCATGATGCCCGCCGAGTTTGTTTCGCTGGTTGTTCTCAGGACCTGGCTAGGGTTGAACCGGTGGTGTTATAATTTTGACGTTCAAAAAGTGATTTGTACAATTCTATTCTAAATAAAACATAAATATTTTCATTTTTTTTGACATCTTGAGCAATATTACTTTTGGGCTAGTTTTCCGTGCGAAATAACTACGGTGTGCGGGTTCAAGCCTGCAACCTTTCGGAGGAGCCTATGGTAATTTCAGTTCTTCAACTATCTTTATAATAATTAATATCACATCGATCAGTTGATCCGATTTGATGTGAAAGAAGGAAAAAGAAACAAACGAACAAAAACACTTTCGCATTTATAATATTAATTTGGATACTATAATAATATAAATAATAGTAGTTTATGCAACTGTCGTATAATGAAGGGTATTAAAACTCGAGTGTGAGTTTTTGAAACGAGCGAGCGCGAGTTTCAAAATAGTAACACGAGTGTTTTAATACCCGTGTTATATGCAGTTGCATACACTACTTTATCTTCACTAATGCAATTAATCAATTAATAAAATATTGCGAAACATTAAATTCATGCCTAAGTCACAGCGAGCGCCGCCATTAAAATCTAACCAATGTGAGCGCAGCTGCAGCGCGCGCAGGGCCAATCAGGAGCGAGCGTGCGTTGTTAAGGATTTTGACATAAGGCTCTCTCACCACTCTCTCTCTCTCTCTTGCTCTCACACAGTGTTATAATGAGATTTTACGATACCGATTTGGATATTATAACATCATGTCAAATTGCTTAAATTGAGTTTTTTCTTGTCTGAGCTATAACAGTAGTTATTATAAGTCAAGTATTGAAAACATAAGTAGAATGTTACAACATTAGTATAGATAAACATTAAACATATATACTACAAGGACGCCGTAAGTTGGGACTTAGCAAGAATGCGAAGAATGCTCTCTAGCCCTCACTTCCTCCGATGTCGCTCTAAGAGCCTGTCCAGATTGAGCGAATCGCGCGCGTAGCTTACGCGCGTAAGCATTCGCCGCGTTGTCGAGGTACTAGAACTGCATACGACACGTCCAGATGCGGCGTAGCGTTCGTCATTACGCGCGTGATTCGCTTGTGATTCGCGAGACTCTCGACTCGCCGCCGTATTCGCCGCGTGTCGAGGTACTCGGGCGCCCTTGGAGCGTCCAGAACTACGCGCGTGTTCGCGGCGAATGCACGTATTTTAATAGGAATGCAGCGAGAAATATTCGTTTTAATTATATTATTCAATAATTAGGATTTTTTAAAGTTGTTCTTGATTTAATACACATGAAGTCTAATTTTTTTTCCTATCCTACTGATATATCGATATTTTTAAATAAAAATATCAATATCGATAATAATATTATCAAAAATATCGTTACAATATACATATTATATCGATAGTTTATTGCAATTTTATTAAATTTTATTGCAATTCCGACATCTCTAGTCACTCTCTCCAAATGCGTATACGCGCGTGATTCGCTGTATCTGGACGGATGGAATGGATATGGAAACATCGGAGGTGGTGTGGCGGTAGAGAGTGGGGAATGGAATTTTTACCAGGTCCCAACTCACGGCGTCCGTGTAGTATATTATAATTATTATGTCCATTATATGCACCTACTGTATATACTCTATAATAAATAAATCAAGAATATAAATAGAAGATAATACAATATAAAATATATGCCTATCCAGCACATACAATACTGAATTATTTTTCTTTTGAATTTCCAGGTACGTCTTCCGAACTTTGAACGTGAAGCTCGCCAGCGGATGGGTGACAACTGGTTGTTCTCTCGCCGGGAGCGAGGGTTCTTCGTGATAGTCAATGGCTACCCTTTCGAGGAGGGCGTCCAGATACTCATCCAAGCCTCAGGGCTGGGCAAATTCAAGCCCAACATTATGCTCGTGGGCTTCCCGAGGAAGTGGGCTCAGGCCGATCCGAAATCAATAAAAAGTTATGTCAGCGTCATTCAGTGAGTGTATTTTAAAGTAAATCTTCTTTATTTATTTTAATCATTAATGTCTACTGAAAAATATGTATACATGATAAACTTCGCATTACAACAATACAACATTACAACAACAAATTCCATAGTGGTTTTTCTGCCAGCAGCCCTACTGCAGGAAAATATGCATACTGGAACACAATATTAGTGTGCACATTAAATTCTAAATCTACATATTTTATTATGTATTAAATTCGATAAATAGTTATATAATGTAAATACATACAAATATACATATATACATACATACATACATGCATACATACATAAATACATAGAGCTATAGACGTAGGTCACACTATAAGTTTTGCGTAACTTAAAATAACAACATGTTATAACCAAAATTTTATGTTTATTGCTTTTCAAAATACTCTCCTTTACATTTGAAACATTTTTTCATGCGATCGAACCATTTTTTAAAACAGGAGGACCACAGATCTGAAGGCATGTTTTGTACGTGTTGAATGAACGTTATCACTGCCTCTTCGGAGTTGGTAAAAGTGATACCTCTCATCAAATCTTTGATTTTGGGGAAAATACAGAAATCACAGGGTGCCAGGTCGGGGCTATGCAATAAATATGGGCAATAGTTGTATAAAAAATCACACCATAATTGATCTTACAGGTGATTATACCTACTGTTTCTTTCCAGTCAATGACAAGTAAAAAAAAGTTAAAAAAGTATATAAATGTTAACAAGTGCATAAAGAAAACTAAAAAGTTACTAACTTACAATAAAAAAATTGTTCATAAGCTGACAGTAGCATCTAAAAACAATATATTAGTTAATAATAAGTACTTAGAATGTTCCAAAGAACTTGAAAATACAAAAAATAGCTATCAGACTGATATAGGAAGCCTTCAGGCAGAAATTAGTGAATTACATAATACATATTATGTCATTACAACATATATCAAAAAAATATGAGTTAGCACAAAATGAAATAAGCGCGCACATTACTTCTATGAATGGTCTACTAGACATTTGTCGATACAATGAAGAACGATTTGAGTCTTTACTGAGACATAATAACTGTGATTGCAATTGTTCAATTATAGTAAACCATTCATCCATAGATAAGATCCCAGATAAGAAGGTTCATGTAGATGTCACAGATACTGTATCATTCAATACAATCCCCAAAGAAGACACAATAAACATATATAGCGATGAACTCGGTAAAAATATTGGAGTATTGATTAATCGGTTGTATCCGGGACGGCAAATACTAAACCATTGTATGCCAGGGGCTCATTATAATCAAATAGTTAGTGGAATACTAAATGTTACTCACCGTCCAAATTCAACCATAATTATATTAGTTGGGAGACGTGGAAGTGTGAACAAGAGCACTATTATAAATTACTTGGATTTGTTAAATAATTTACCTTCTTAATATTTATTAAGAAGGTGATTTTATTCACATTTTCTTATGTAAACAAGTTGCCAACAGAAAACAAAATTAGGTACAAATTAAATAGCATGTTGTATTCTGCTATTAATAATAATTGTATAATATTGAATAACAATGATTGTAAATTAGAAATTATTGACATAAATAACACTCTAAATTATAATTTGACATTTAATAGGTATAACCTATCTTTTTATTTTAAAAGACAAAGCAAGTTTGCTATACTCTTATTTATTTTTAAGTACAGCCAAGTGTTTGGCTACCCAGATCACTGGTTTTTTTTGACCAGCACACTGTCATTGTTAATGACTTGGAATATGTTCCAAATAATTATTCTTTAAATTAGATATAATGACAACAGAGGCAGTCTCTGGCACTACCTTATTATCAAAAGAGAAAATACACAATGTAAATTTAAAGACAAATAACAACCAATCTTGCTCAATAAATGTAGTGCATCAAAACTTACAAGGTATATACGGTAAAGATTTAGAAATTGATTTATTTTTGAAATGTCAAATGTAGATATACTTTGTATTACTGAGCATTGGTTAAAAGACTATGAAGTTATGTTTCAATTTAAAAATCACCAGATTGCAAGTTCGTTCAGTAGAGAGAAAGCCATACGTGGTGGCTCATTAATTATAATTCATAAAAATATTAAGTTTAAAGAACGTAAAGACATTGTGAGTCTCTCTATTGAGCGTACAATAGAAGTAGCCTGTGCAGAAATAGAAGATTTCATCTTACTAAGCATCTATCGTCCACCAAATGGGTTATATGATTTATTTGAACAAGTTATGGACAACGTATTAACTAAACTAAGTACATCTAACAAACATTTAGTAATGTGTGGTGACTTTAATATCAATTTATTAGATAACAGTCCCATCACAGTTAGATTCACTACTTTGTTTAAATCATGTAACCTAATAAATCTTTTTTTGAACCAACTAGAATAAGCGAAACATCTGCAACATGTATAGATAATATTTTTAGTAATGTAGCTCCTATACAAAAGAAAATTATAAGCCTGTTAAGCTCTGATCATTGTGGACAGATGGCCATATTTCATAATATTGACAAAAGAAACAAAGCGTGTAAAGAAAATATTGCATGTATACCAACTAATTTAAAAAGTATTGAAAGATTTAGAATTAATATATTAAACAATATTCATCTAATTAATCAATATAATAGTCTAGATGTGGCTTTTAGTAAACTTTTTAAGTTAATAAGAACTAACTACATATAATTCTAATTTTACATCTAAAACAGTCAGATCTCAAACTGAGAAAAGTAAATTTAGTAAGTTGGCAACGACAGGAATTTGTAAGAGTAGGCAAAGATTATATGAGCTTTATAATGAAAAAACATATAATCATAGTGTATCTTTTAAAAATTATGTTAAAAAATATTCAAAGATATTTAAACAAGTATGTACTAATACAGCTAAATATTTGTATATAAGAAATAAAATTATAAACTCGAAAAATAAAGGAAGGACAACTTGGAATATAATAAGTAGTGAAACTGGAAGAGTCAACAAAAATCGCTCTTCTGATTTTTGTCTTTGTATCAAAGATAAATTAATTAAGTCTGACAAAGAAGTTGCCAGTTTAATTACTTCTATTTTTGGGGCGTGGGAGGACTCGCAGGATGCGCTAGGTGTGTTTTGCGACCTCTCCAAAGCCTTTGACTGTGTACAGCACGAAACATTAGTCAGGAAATTACACCATTATGGTATAGGAGGCGCGGCGCTCAACCTCTTGACTTCATATTTAAATAATAGAACTCAAAGGGTTGAGGTAAATAAAAAGAGATCGACCGGCACTAAAATAGAAATGGGGGTCCCACAAGGGTCCATTCTGGGACCATTTCTTTTCCTAATATATTATATAAATGACTTGTCCTATCTAGTTAAAAATAATCAAGAGATAGTCCTATTTGCCGATGATACGTCTTTTATTGTTAAACATAAGCGACAACAAATGAATTGTGACGAAGTAAATAGTTATCTCTGAATGAATGATGATGAATGATGAATATACTGCAAAATTAGTTTATTTATTTAATCATTTATGCACACTAAAATATACATAATAAACTTATTATCTAAAATGCTGGCACAAAGGTACTACATATTCCATCATTTTGGAATTTCTTCCAGTAGTCCTACTACAGGAAAATCTGATGGTGACTAGCAAAGATAGCGTGTACAATTATATAAACAAAAACATAAATAAAACAAGCAAGCAATTATATTGAATGCGATAAATAAGTATATAAAATAACTTAGGTAACAGATAAAATATATACATATATACATACATATAATTTAAAAATATATTAAATACATTATACATAATACAATATAAAATATAACACACTCGAGTAAAATATAAATAAATAAAGATGTGAAACAAGGAAATTAATTAAGTTAGCTTTAAGATTAATTCTGATTTAGATAATGTTCTTTCAATCTTTTCTTAAAGAGTGACAGTGTCTTACAGTTTCTAATTTCATGAGGTAGTGAATTCTAAAGTTTACTTGAATATACAGTAAAAGAATAAGATAGAAAGCCAGTGCGATGGGGAGGAATCTGCAGAAGAGAAAGTTTTTGTGATCGACAAGGAGAGTCATGTGAATGAGCAAAGGAAAAGCGTTGACGAAGATATGATGGGGAAAAAGAATTGTATAGTATATTATATAGGAAGCATAGAGTGCGAAAATTTCTACGGTGTGGGATACTTAGCCATTTTAACTCTTTGCGGTAATGTGAAACATGGTCATATTTTTTTAAACCATAAATAAATCGCAAACCTAAGTTTTGAATTCTTTCAAGTTTGTTAAGTACATTTTCGTTGGCATCTGGGTAACAAATATCGGCGTAGTCTATAATCGGTTGTATAAGAGAGAGGGCAAGAGAGATTTTGGTTGACAATGGAAGAAAATTTTGAAGCTTTTTTAGGAAATGGAAAAAGTAATATACTTTTTTACTGATCTCACTCACATAATTCTTCCAAGAAAGGTTGGAATCAATAATTACTCCTAGGTTTTTTGCCGAATCAGAAATCACAATTTGGGCACCGTCTAAAGTAATAGGTGGTAACGCTGTGATATCAAGTCGATTGCGGATACGAGAACTACCTATGATTAACGCTTTAGAATTTAATGGATTCACAGTGATACCAAATGATCTAGCCCATTCAACAATGCGGTATAATGTGTGTGAATGTCGAAGTCAGTGGAATTAAATGCCTGACTATAATCAAGAAGTATGAGGACTGTAAGAGCTTTATTCTCCATAGCCAAGCGAATGTCATCAGTGACGTTGACGAGAGCAGAAGTGGTGCTATGGCCTGGACGAAAACCAGATTGAAAAGAGTTGAGAAGATCGTTGGAATATAAGAAGGAAGAAAACTGTTTGTGATCAATGTGCTCCAAAATTTTCGATAAGATAGGTAGAATTGATATAGGACTTCCATAGCATTATGTTTTATGGCATACTGTTGTGGGGAAATGCTGCCGACATAAATGCTATTTTCGTGCTGCAGAAGCGAGCTATTTGGGCAATATATAAACTAGCCTCTACTACGTCGCTTAGAGATAAATTTAAGGAAATTGGGATACTGACTGTTCACTCTCAATACATTTTAGAAAATGTTTTGTATGTACGAAAGAATATTACTGAATTCAATGTGAAGAGTGCTAATCATGATAGAAATACTAGGAACAGGCACAAACTAGATGTACCATTTCATAGACTAAGCAGAGTAAAGAATTCCTTTAGGGGTCAATGTATACGCCTCTACAGTAAAATCACAGAAAGCGTTCAAAAACTCTCAATCAACAAATTTAAAAAAGTAGTTAAGGAACGCTTGTGTGGTAAGGGATATTACAAAGTAATAGATTTTATGACAGATACCACACCTTGGGAATAGTATCCTCCTCCCAGGCTACTTCTATACAAAAATAAATCTAAGTAAATTATATTTTTTATTGTATAATTATTAATTAAGAATGTATAATGAAGAAATAAATGAGGCCCGCTGAGTTTGTTTCGCCGGTTCTTCTCAGGACAGGGCTAGGGTTGAACCGGTGGTAGATGAATTTTTTTTTGACGTTCAAAAAGCAATTTTTTAAATTCTATTTCGAATAAAAATATTTTGATTTTGATTTTGATTTTGAATCAAACCAGACTAAAACTGGTGTGGAAACATTAATAGATTTAAGAATGTCATGAAGAATATCAAAATCGATAGAGTTGAAATCATTGCTGAAGTCAAGAAGTAAAAGAATTGTAAGAGATTTATTTTCCATGGCCAAGGAGGATGTCGTCAGTTACTTTTATGAGAGCAGAAGTAGTGTTATGGCATGGACGAAAATCAGATTGAAAAGAGTTAAGGAGATTATTAGTATATAGGAAAGAGGAAAATTGTTACTGTAGGTCGGAAGCTAGATAAGTAAGACGGATTTGAGGCTTTAGGTAGAGGAATAGCTTTTGCCATTTTCCAGGCTTGTGAAGGGAATAAGAATGAAAGTATTAATTTCATAATTTTTAAAGTTATCCTATCAAAGCTGACTTATGAAGAGATTGAGAGAATTGCTACTCTAACGTTTTTGTCTGTAATAGGTGTAAAGGACAAGGAAGAAGTTAGAGTTTGCAGATCCGCTAAATTATTTAATGTCTTTGACATTAGAGCTTAGTATAGTAGGAGGTTGAGAGAAAAAATTATTGAGAGCGTTTAGATCGAAGTCGTTATGTGACAAGTTAGGGGACTTGTCTTTTGACCTGAAGCATTTCCAAGCGTCTGCAATCCTGCAAGACTGAAGGGAGTTATAAAAGTATTGTCGTTTGGTATCTCGGCATAAATAATTGCATCGATTACGCAATAACTTAAAATTAATAAGGTATCGTTCAGTATGAAACCGCTTGTATTTGTTTTTAGCCCGATCCCTAGATGCCATACACTTCTTAAAAGTCTCAGATATCCAGGGAGCTGCATCTTCTTTACGCGCCCTTTACTTGGGGAGTAAGCCGATGAATGCGTGACGAGGTCGTTACGAAAAGTGTGATCGGTCGAGAACAACAAGAGGGAAGAAAGTTGAGAGATAGATATAAGTTAGTAAAGACAGTAAGAGAGAGAGAGAAAGAGTTACGTTCTTATATTACTGTAGGAGCAAGAAAGAGCAGTGCGCTAGCATATTTTCTTTATCTTGCTTTCTTCCTCTCATAGCCAGCTGTTACGTGTATGAAGTTTTAATTCAGTCGTGTAGTCTAAAGCACACAGTTTTTTTATAGTATTGGAAACAAATGCGAGGGTAGAGCCTTTATCGCGTCTAACGACGATCATCGACATTCACATAGAGACTATACACATCTCTATGTTGCTGCCTTCTTTCCTCCATGGGCCATCTGATACTTACATATGCGACCTCACAGCTGACACTCTACACCGGTCTCGTGTAAGCGAGAGGTACCTCCCCGCTCGTGCTGGCCCAATTCTGCTACAAAGAAGCGTAGCACCACCTCTTACTTAAAGTATTTTTTGTCACTATTCTGGCTACTAGCCACCTTTTTGAGTTTTATGTAAGTAGAAGATAATATGAATCTACAAAAAGGTCTAATTATTATAATTGCAAAGTTAAGTCTCCACACTCCACTTCTGGTTGGATTTATGAGCACGTGGAACCATAAGCCTCTAGATGTGCTGAATTGGGCTGATTGATGTGGGCTGAGGGGGATTAGCGTTGATGGGAAATAGTCACGGAACTGACCTGGCTGCTTGTCAGGCGGGCCGATGCTGGTGTCTCACGACTGTGCGGCGCTGATTGCACTTAACTATCTGAATCTATATTGACGCACGCACGCACGCACGCACGCACGCACGCACGCACGCACGCACGCACACACACACACACACACACACTTTAATTGTTCTTTATACGTGGGCCGACGAGTGAACACTAAAGTATACATTGTGAATTAGGGCTGGCCGTTAACATGAGGTTTTATATTTGCGCCCCCGCGGAGGGCGGTTTCACGTGGAATGACGTTTCATGGTGCGGAAAGGGAAGTCGAATAGAGATGTACCCATTCTTGAGATTTCTAGAAAAGTCTATAGTCGGTCTCTCTCACACTCATTGGGTATAGTATACTGTGTCACGCTTGTGGCGCGAAGAGTTGCTAAAAGAAGATTTTATCAAGAATAAATAATATCTCAGAAGTTAAGAAACACGAAGACGTCTGCTACAAATTACAATTACCTACTGATAGAGAATTCACTTTATAAAATACCACCGATCCGTTGCTAATATTCGATTTGAAACCAATTATTTCACTGAGTTTTCCCCACCGTCTTTGAAAAAAAGGAGTCTGTATTTTAAATAGTATAAAGGAGCACACGAGGAGTCGGAGCCATTTTTATAACTGCCTACGGACATCCGCACAGAGGTTATACGATGCTTTGACATCCTTCCCCCTCCATGGGCCACCTTACGTATGTTTTTTACATCATCGACTAGAAAAGTAACAATTTTGTTGCAGTATGGCATACGAGGAGCATATGGGCCTCGCGATACTTTGTACGACGGAAATAGCTCGGCCATTACATTTAATTCTGTCGCAGTATTCAAAAACTGAGGTTGACAAGGAGCTAAGTACTGACAACCTAGAGGTTCCAATTTATTATTACCTCTCTCTTCCTTTCTTACAATGGAGAGAGAACAAACTTTTGTTCACAGCTACTTACACGTAAAAATATTCAGGGTTATTAAAAAAAAACAGCCAGCTTTCAGATATAGTTAGCCAAAATTATAAACAACATTTATTCTACGACTTTGGACACAATTGTAACTTGAAGAAAAAAAAAATTGTACTATATATACTATACATTCGTAAATATTTTACATTCATAACACTGGAACTGAAAATCGCGCGCGTGTTGTATTAATTAATTGACAACACACTCTCTGTCCGATTAAGATTATTTTTAAATTACCGAGTAAAAAATTTATATAAATTGCTCATGGCGTTTGCAAGAATCTTGTATGTCGCAGAGACTCCAGTAATAATCAAACTTTTATTTTATAGTATCACACACACATTCACTAAGTCTATACCTATCCCCTTCATACTTTATCAGGCTTAGGACTGGCTACAAATATAGTTGCAGTGCTGCAATTCTGGTGCCTGCTTCTTTAATTGGACAAATTTTAAAATAAAACAATGTTTAATTTACAAGGTTTTGGATTTTATGCACGCAGACTCCGACACTGATGCCGAAGAGGATAAAATGGGTAATAAAAACTTATTTTTTATTTGCAACAAACATGCTAAGTTTGCGGGTTATAACATGATATAATATTTATTAACCCGTACAAAACATGTGACAAACGCGAATGTTGCAAAAAAGTATTGGCAATAAAATAAGAAATATTGAAAACAGAGATCTTTCACACTCGCAACAAGTGTGAAAATATTGTTTTAAATAATTAATCATTGCATATAGGCCTAGGCTGCAGCTATGCACCTAGGTATTACATAGGGATTTAGTGAGAGATAGCCATTACTACATTAACTTAAAAACTTGTGGTTCTTGGCATCATTGGGAAGATAGCATGAGGAAAGACAACACGTCTGCAGAATGTTTATATTCTAGGCAAATGGCACTAATGCTACAAAAAGCCTTAAGTCGACAACAACATATAGAATTGTGATTATACATTAAAATAATTAAAATAAAATACCGACATACATACGATGTCGGTATTTTATCATCGTAATAAGATTTTTCTTTTTTTTTAGTATGAGGGGCAGTCGGAGCCATTTGTATGACTACCGACGCCCGTAGACATTCGCATAGAAGTTATACCGGTGCGTTGTCCTCCTACCTACTCGCCCTTCACTCATAGTGACTCATAGTCACCGGCTACACCGTTATCATTTAAGCGAAAGGTGCCACGGTCGTTACTAAAAGTAGACAATACATGATATTTATACACTACTACAGGGACTACGCATAAATCAGATGATAAAGATGATGATGACCATAATGATAAGGAAATGTCTTCATCGAGAAGGAATAGTGACGATAAGCAATTCAAAAATGTAGTATTGCGAAAGTTGAACACATATAGACAGTTGAAATTTAACTCTGTAAGTACTAAGGCCCATTTATTTTTTATTGCATAAAAACTTAGTGATTTGTTTATAGTTTTTTTATATAGCTCTATATAACTTGGTTAATATTTTATATACAAGTTTGGGGTCTATGAGAATTATTAGAGGTATTTTAGAAAGTAAATATTTCTGGATAAATCACACCACATTAGCTTTAGCCTGTGCTATATATCTATGGACATGTGTTATAATAATGTAATAATGGTAATAACACTATAATAATATAATATATTTGACTTTATATTAATACAATTTCAAGTATCTGTGGACTGTGGACTTTACACACCACGTTAGCCTAGTCCCGTGCTAAGTACCGTAAGGACTTGTGTTACGGGTACTAGACAACGGAATATATTTAATATGTTTTTATAAATTTAAAAAAAATTATATATTTAAGATTTTTACTATAGAAATACATATATATAATATAATACATAGATAAACGTCCATGACCTAGGCGGGATTCGAACCCGCGACCCCTGGTGCAACATGCTTTGCTTATCCGAGCCCTGTACCACAGATTAATAAACTTAACCTGTACCACTGCGCCAGCCGGTCGTCAATAAACATTGTTGTATAATACTTTAATATAAACAACTTTTTTGCTTTTTAGCTACGCTGTTTGTTTAAAATGTATAAATACAAATAGAATTAAAATTATTAGAACACGGAATTTGGGAATCAAATTAGAAATAAATAAGTATTTAGAGTCTGCTACGCCGACGTAGCAGTGGCACAGCATTATATCATACGGTGCTGTAACAGAATCTTGGCGAAGGTAGTGACACTTACATACGTCCGTGTACCCTACCTAAAGTTATACTTACGCGGTCTTCGGCATTTTATATCTAATATATAAAATTCTCGTATCACAGTTTTCGTTGCCATACTCCTCCGAAACGGCGTGACCGATTCTCATGAAATTTTGTGAGCATATTGAGTGAGCGAAAGTTACGCGGGTGAAACCGCGGGGCGCAGCTAGTTTTTTATAAATAAACTATTATGACCACGTTACAGAACTTTCTTTATTAAACCTTTAGGTTTTTGTGTTTTAGCACATACATATTTATACATTGTTCCGAAATTGTTGTGAAAATTTTAAGTTGAAAATTATTAATATATAAGAATAGCATTCCAGACAAACCTGCGTGGTTTTTGGTCTGCTTTTTATTTATTTTTGTAATGCTTGAATAAAATAAATAATTAAAAAAAATAAAATATTAAATCTTATGTGTCTCATACATATTTTTACATCGGAATATTCTTGAAATTTAATTATGTAACTGGCAGGTGCACAATTACACATCATATAAAATTAGGAACTACATAGTGTAACTGTCCTGGAACTGACTAAACTGACCTTAAACCTGGCCAACAAAAAAGTACTAAGTAGTAAGTCCTAGTTAGTAGTATTCTATAAACTTATTTTTAACATGCCAAACATCGCAACTATCTTTTTGTGAACATTAAATCCTAAATGTGTTAAATTATTAGGTGTATCTCTATATTGCGATCGTCTTTCAGTTTGCGCTTTAGTTTAAATTTTGATATTTGCTTCTGTTAGCCGAGATAACAGTACCGCCCAACGAGATTATTCAGAGCGGAATAGACCATGGCTAATGCCTAATGTACAAACTCGTATTTTCGACTCAAACCCATTAGAGCAAATAGCTATTAATATTGACACCTGTTGGCAAGTAATACTACAGTGTGAATTCTCTTCTAGGGTTTGACTCAGTAGCCACGCGACATTTTGGAATTCTATCACAATATCTGGCTATAAAATCTCTAGTGACGAACTAGCTCACCTAATGACCAAAACGATACAAATAGTAAGTTTCGATTACCAGCTGTACCTAAATCCTGGACATTTTATAAGAACTTACATTTTTTTTTATCATGGAAATCTAATATCTTTTTTGTTGCTTGACTTTCTCATGCCTACTTGTTGCAAGTTTGCGGGTAGGCAACAAAAACGACAACATATTTAAAATTTTGCTCTTGCTTTTATTTTATTTAAAATTATATGTAAATAATTAAAATAAACAGAATATGCTAAAATAGTCAATTTTCCTACCAGTCAACAATTCTCTTTATAAATCACAACACAAACTCAATTTATTTTATTTGCACAACAAAACTGCCACATCATTGTTAAAATGGAAGCAATACAAAAATCAATTGAAGACTTGTCTAAACTTTTTACCACAAAGATGAATCAATTTGAAAAGGAATTGGATACATCAGGTCAAGGGCAGCAGGGTGGCACAAGTTCGGTAACTAAAATATCACAAGAGTTTAGTGCATTTAAAAACTTTATCTTGTTTGCTGTACGGAATCTTCAGGCTCAAGTACAGACTCTCTCAAAGCAAATTGATGAGTTGGACATGAGAAGCCGGAGAAAGATGCTTTGGATACACAAGCTGCCCGAAGAACAACAAGAAGATACACCGGTTGTCGTTTGCAAAATGCTTACTGAACATCTTGGTATTACTCAGCTTGGTACGGACTCCTTTGTGAGGTGTTATAGAATGGGCCGTTTTGATGACCAGAAGCCACGACCAATCTTGGTTAAATTTAAAGATATTGGTTTGAGGGAGAATGTTTGGTCCAGTAAAACAAAATTAAAAGGACTTGGGACAATAGTTTCAGAGTTCTTAACCAAGTCCAGGCATGAGGCTTATGTCACTGCACGACAAAAGTATGGTCTTTCCAAGTGTTGGACAAAAAGTGGTAGAATATATATAATTGGATCAGAATTCCTTCACCGCTAAATCGGTAAAGTTATGGAATTCTCTACCAGAAGAAATTAAAGTAGCAAAAAGCTTAGATATTTTTAAGACACTAATAAAAGAGCACTATTTACATCTCCAACAGTCTTCTTAATAATTCCTTAATATACTTAGCCTTCTTAATAATTCTATAATATACTTTACCCTTAAATTAGATCTGTACTCTGTAGCTTTTAAAATTAAAATGTTTATTTCTATTTTCCTAATTATCATTGTCCTCGCTGTTAGTGTCATTTTATTACTTTGAACTTGTCAGTTGTCTTCTTCTCTACTTATTTTCTTTTTTTTTTTTCTCGCTCTCGCTAGTATTCGGTTTCCACAATATGTATTTTATATACTTATTTGTTATTAGTTTAAGTTTAGTTTTTATTGATTAAAATTAGTTACGTTATTTTTGCATGCCTATCAATCTAAGCAATACATCTTTAAAGTGATGGTTGCCTGAAAGATATCGCTTTAAAGCGATGAGGCCGCCTATTGTGCATTTTATTTTATACATTGTACATTGTAAGAATATTTTTTTTTGTTTTGGTGTGCAATAAAGCATTATTTATTTATTTATTTATTTATTTACTTGTGTACTCCAAACCTAAATTATTGTTCGTTTTACATTTAATATCTAACCACTGGTTACGATGCATCTATCGTATTCGACCTTTATCTTTTATTTGGTTAACGCAGCACTTTTTGCTTTAAAAATATAAAGTTAGGAAGGATTCTGATGTCAGGTGTTCTGATGGCGTTAGTAATTGATATGGTTATATAAAGGTGGTGAAGGAATTGTTGAAAGATTACGGTTCATTTGAACAATTTCTTTACCTATTAAAGTTGAATAAACTTGGTGAACCTTAGGACAAGAGGAAAGAGGAAAGAGAAAGAGGCACTGAAAGGTTCTCTGCTCCCTCTAGAATTAGACGAGGGCGGGGGTTGACTGAATAAGATCAGCATCGCCAAATGGGACAACCAGAGATAGATACGGGAAATCTATCTCTGGCATAAGTCGTTAGATGTCCCTACCCTGCTCGGGGCATACCCGTACATTTTAAATCCTTTTAAATTAGCACTTGCTCGACAAACTACCGCTGGCGGAGGCGCGGAAGAATGTCACCAGGCTCCCCGTACTCCCGCCACTGAGCGGAACGAGAAACACCCCGGTTTTTTAGTCCGTGCGAGTCAGACACTACCTGTCCGCAGCTCCCGAAGCGGACTGGTGTCCATAATGGATTTTTCTGGGTAAAATAAAAAAAAAAAAAGGACAAGTCTTTTGTTGCAGTGAAACTTAAATTTTATCATAGGAGATTACAGCAATGTAGGTACATTAAAATTAGAATAAGTAGAACAAATATATTGAAGATGAATTAATAATTCGTTAACTGTGGCTGTTATTGTTCTTCGTCATCAAAAAGTTTTCTGAGCTGTTGTAAGACTTTTTCAGACTTTTTTTTAGAGAAACTTATTGAAGACTCTCTAAAGTTAAACTAAAACATGCGAAGCAAATATACAGCTGTATATAAAAAAACAAGTTATTAAGCCGAAGGAAAATCATTCAAGACTGATATTTCGCGTTAAATATCTAATACACGAAAAAGACAATTTTTAAGACTAACTCGTACAGTCATAACTCATACAGAGAGTCGAAGTGTCCTATATTCCATAACATTAAATATTTGTACCTTACTGATGAAAGAGAGATGAATATATCGACGCCCGGACAATAACCTGGTAATCGAAAAATGTAAATTTTACAGGAGAAAAGATTTACTGATTTTACCAAATATCTCATTAAATGTGACTGTAGAATTAAATTATGTATCAAACGAAAGCTAATTTTTTGCGCAATATAGTTGTGTTATTAATATGAAATCATTTTCATTAAATATCTAGTAATTTATGAAAATATTACATACCAAAACTTCTTTATATAGAATTTTACAGCTTCAGCACTCACGGGATTTTTGCAGTAAATTTATGAAATAAATAAATTCGTAACGCAATGGACTTTTGTCGCATTATTTTTCATCATAGTGATGATACATAACAAGCTTTTACGGAGTTATGGCGGTAATATTAAATAATTTTAAAGTAGTATTGATTAATTACACTATTATTGCGAGAATAATTTGAATAATACTATTATTGTAACCACATAATGTCGATATTTTATGTGTTAAAATTTAATATCAGAATATAATATTATTAATGAAAAAATACAATAAATCGATTATATATGTAGTTTTTATTAAACAACAAAATGAAATATGATTCAAGAAAACTTCTAGTAATAATTGAATTAATGAAATATTAAAATACTTTGAGTTACATAAAATTTAATGTAATTCTTATTAATCTCCGGCAATATTTTCATTTCTGCCTTCAGAACAGGTCAAAGACTCATAAAAATGTTGGTAACTCCGAGGAATAGGTCCACTTTTAAACAAACTCAAAAGATCTGTTTGTAAAGCATAGCTAATTGGTATTGGCTGGTGGTATGCTCGTTGCAACTGCACATAATCCTAATATAACCTGCATCTTGTGTACTTGTACGCTTTCGTCCTCTTCGTCTAGATGAAGTGGAATCACACGTACTCCACGTGTGATTTATATCAAGCACTGAACAGGTGTTTTCAAAATTGTCTTCGAAAAACAATTCATTCGCTTGCGAATCAAGCACACTTACTTCGATAATGCCCGCCCAGCGGATCACATTTTTGTTTTTGTCGCAGCGCCAGTATTTGTCTTCTACGAGTTTTTTTAAATCGTTAATTTCAGACTGTTCTAATACAAGTTAATGATAATCATTGTACTTACTTAAAAAGTATTAAATTACTAACACCAATGGCATAAACTATCAACAACACCTTCCTAACAAATAACAATCTCAACTTTTGGTTCTGGTAGAATATTTCAGATTATATTTACTTAAATATGAATTACCTATTTCAAAGTTTGTCATCAGATTTATATAATATATATGTCTATCTAATCCAAATGCAATGCTGCAATTTATATCCTTTCTTCAGTATATTCTCATTTAGCTAGAGTACAAAATTACCTAATGAATCTCTATTACTTCATACCATCATCTTAAATTTTTTTCTGAAGTTTTCCACATTTATCGTACATTTGGTTACCTGTAGGCCGAGAATTCTTTACAAGTCCTTAGGGATTTATCAGATATTGCAATAGTCACTCGAAATCGTAGCACGTGTTATATTGTTATATATGTGAGCGTTATATGTATGTTGTCAGGGTTAAGTATATGTGGGTTTTATGAAAGATACAACTCAGTAGTTCTAAAAGGTTTTAATAAAAATGCCTTGATTAAGCAACTGATCTTTACTTTTAATATTTCTCAATCCTTACCACCAGTTCCAACCCTAGACCTGACCAGAAAGAACTGGCATGAAAACTGGTGGGCACCCAATACAGTAGCTAGACACACACCACCATGTGAGTGTGCTTAATATCAAATATAATTAATATAACAATATTAAAATGATATAAATTGTAATGTACTTTGTAGCGGTCAGGTTATACAAAGTACATTCTTTATTAAGCATAGTAATCGTATTTAACATTATTCTGATATAATGTAGCATAGAATGTCACAATGTAATAGTAATAGCTATACCGCACAGCATAGCGTTTTACCATCGATATTAACATTATCAAATTATAATTAAATACTTGCAAAGTACTATTACAATATAATATTCAGCAATTATCATTTGTATAAACAAATATACTTAGCTTTGTTAGGTATACCAGATCCACACTGGATCTGACTAGCACCGATTGACTCTCGGCGCCTACGTGGATAAACACGTATTTGGACTTGTCTTAGATGTAATCACTTTGCTGGCTAAAGAGTAACTGACTGAAGAGACACTACACTTTTACTCTACTCTTAAATAGTTGGCTTGACAACAATAGATAATTAAGAAATACCAAATAATACATATTTGTTTGGACAGATAACCATCTGTCCAAACACATATTTCCGTTAACTAAGAATACCTTTACAAATCAAGTACTTATATTAATTACATTGTTTATCTTGTCTTGTCTTATTTACATATATTCATATTATACATCGAGATAGCTATATTACATATATCTATCACACGCATGTTGTTTTGTTCTCTCTTTCATCACAAGATAATTGATATCTTGCGCTAAATAATATGCGTGATTGAAATTTTGGAGAGTAATACTGAATCGGACTGCAGTACTTGGGCTCAATTATAAATATGTTGTTGTGCATAGGCTAACTCTGAAGGTTTAAATTGCTATTTGTCAATAGCTATTAGAGTTACTTGTAGTGAAAATACCCTTATACATTTCACTATTAGAATAAACATTTTCTACCTAGTTGAAATTTGTTTTTCAGATGTGGACATTTTATTGCATGCTTTTAAACCTTCCCTCCGCCTGGTCAAGATAATAAATAAATAATTAGCTATTAAAAACATACAGTAGAGAGCCTTATGTGTGCCACTTTCAAACCAGTATCATCGCCCGACTTGCACTCATAATTATCTGCCGAAGCTGGGCTGGGAAGGCTCATCTTCGCATCTACAGCATACAGAAACAGACACTACTGAAAATTCGATTTTACTATTATTTATAGCCTTGAATTTGTTTAAATTCCTTGATTCTGGACGAAATTTTCTTTTCATGATAACGGCTTAGGATCAATGCTAAGATAGATGAATGTTAACGCTTTGTTGCTGAAATACGAATCTGTAGTCTTTATTATCTGGAAAATTGTAGCAGTTAAA
>LUGF01003936.1:61981-76103 GCA_001625245.1 Calycopis cecrops | reverse complement strand
GGAAGGCTCATCTTCGCATCTACAGCATACAGAAATAGACACTACTGAAAATTCAATTTTACTATTATTTATAGCCTTGAATTTGTTTTAATTCCTTGATTCTGGACAAAATTTTCTTTTCATGATAACGGCTTAGGATCAATGCTAAGATAGATGAATGTTAACGCTTTGTTGCTGAAATACGAATCTGTAGTCTTTATTATCTGGAAAATTGTAGCAGTTAAATGACTAAGTTTTCTTCGGAAAATTAGGTCAGATTTGTATGAAATTAAAATATATTTTGATGAGTAGCATTAATTATTGATTTTTTTGACAAATGCTGGAGTATTATAAGTCTCATGTGAATCTTTTTTTTCTCATATGTTTTGAATTAATGTAAGTAATATTGGTTACCCAGCATGAACATTAGAATCTCTGATGTTCTATGTGCTCAAGGGTTGATCAATAAATATTTCTTTACTGAACAATTTGAGATTAAGTAACAGCAGACACATTTAAATAGCAAATGTACTAAATACTTAATCACTGAAATCTCATAGAAATTATCTAATAACGAGATTTTAAATGTATCTATCTTGTTTGATATAAATAGACTTCCCACTCTAGCTTTAAAAAATAATAAGTATGCCATGTATAAAAATGCAAAACGAATGGATATAAATCTGAATGAAAAAGGGGCAGTCAGTCGCTTTGGGAACATTTGATGCAGAAATGATGGGTGTCATGTTTGAACTATGAAATTTAATTGATCAATGAATGATGACAACATTAAAACAGTTTTCTGTAGCAAACTATCGCCCTACAAACAGAGCTAGATATCGTGGTATGTGAAATAAATTAACCGTATTGAAATGTTGCGTACATTAATTAACCAATACTTAATTTACATATCAATTGCAAGTGTATATTACGGGATACATAAATTTAAATTAGTTAAACAAAACCTTCCTACTGACGTTTACTATAAACTTCATTTAAATTCTTTACGACAATAACTCAGTAAACGCAGCTTACCAAAGTTAAATATAATTATTTTTTCGCATATATGTATTGGTTTTGTTTTTTGCCGTAAAAATCCTGTTTCAAAATTCCCAGCAATAAAATTACTTTTCTTGATATCTCAATAAATATCATTAGGAAAAATCCGAAAAAAATTACTAAGGTGTATTCCAGTCCATAGATGCCAAATTTGACTTGACAGCAAAAACCCCATAACAGCATCTAAGGGAAGATATTATACTGATACCTGTGTCCGACTAAATTCCTGCGAGTGTCTTCCGGCCCTGTAATTGGAGAGTCCCGATTCTGAAAGCAACATGATATCTCCAGCAACAGTCTGGCCTCGGTGAAAATGCTGAACTTCTCCTTGGGGACTTTCCGGCTGCCTCTGAACAGTCTGAACAGTGCAATGTAGTCACGTTCCCTTTGACCCCAGGCCCTAGTACCTATTTCAAAGGAGCACACCACCATGTCCGAATTCGGACACATGGTCCGACATAGACCCGCCATTTGTCCCATTCCACATCGCCATCTGGTGATACAGAGAGACGGCTGGAGGACCCTCCAGCTGAGCTGTTCTTAGTCTGGCTTCTCCCCCCAAGTCTGTCCCGCATACGTAGAGCTAGCTGGCATGGTTTGAGGATCACAGAGGCACGCAATCCCTCCCTCTACGGCGAGGTAGGCAGTATCTTCAGGGAAGATGCTTCGACTCTGTACCAACGTGTTTTGAGCCTAAAAAATCGAAATATATATATTTATTTACGCTATATCAAAATTATATTTTTGGTAGTCTTAGTTGGTAGTAGATAAATATTAGCACTGACTAATTGTTTTTTTTTTGTTATTATAAAATGTTAAAAGCTGGTGTTAGTTAAATGATTTATTTCTGATGGTGATGATCTGGTCTGATGGTTTTTTTTTTAATCTTACAAGATTTTAAAGACTACCTGTGTAAGTGGTAAATGCATATTAGTATGAAAAGGAAATACAGTGAATAAGTGTGTATCTACGCAGTTACATACTTAAACAGCGGGATTACATCAAAATATACAAAATAACAATTTTTTGTATTAAATTTTAGTACAGTGCATTACTCGCCATGAAAATAAAAAGAAGAAGAAAGAATTTTATTTAGATTAATTTTGAAATTTTAAGCATATTTGGTTGAATTGAATGAATTCAATGAATGAAATTGATGGTACATACTTTTGGTGGTCTAATAACAAATCTTTTCCGACATTGCAGACAGATGCTCGCCTTGTTAATACATTTTTTATCAATGTTGCTAAAAATTGGTACCTCTAACTCGGCACTTACAGCGGATCAGCAAGGACCTCTTTCTATACTGCTCATTACCGAAGTACAAATGGCTATCGGGCAGTTGCCCGTCACCCGCGCACCTGTGCCCCGCGAATTATCGTGTAATTGGTATTTACTTATTTTAACAGCGTCATTGTTTAGCATCATACGTAGTACTTATACGTATGACAAAAATCTGATATTTTTGTTTATGATAGAATATAAGGTATAGATGCCAAAAATGCAATAAAAGCAATATTGTGTGTCTGGCAGATACATCCAAATACGTAGGACGTGTCGAAAAATAAACTATTATAGCTGTGACACAGAACTCCTTGGATGTTTATTGATTTATTCCAAGAGAAGGTTAAAATAATTTTCGAATTTACAGACCTCACTAAATATAATTAATATATATCGTATTTCGCTTTCGATATTTCACATTTTTTCAAAAATATATTTTTCGCTTTTAATCAGTATCACTATTAATACAAATAGTATAGAACTGTTGAACTGTTGTAAATCAAACTAGAACTCAAAAGAAATTATCGATTTTTAAGACAGCGCACCCACGCTGCATGAACTTGGCGCACCTTTTTTATGTAAATTTTTTTACATTTGATGTTCGGAACTATTCAAAATTGTTACATCGATATTTAGAACTATTCGAGAGAGTATCAGAACTCTAAATGGAAAAAGAAATAGAACTCTAAAAAATGGTTGATTTTTAGATATGGTGGTCCAAGTTCACACGAATGTGGAAATATCGAGATAATGTGTAGCCTATATGTTGACTCAACCTGTTAGTAATATTCATGCAAAGTTTGATGTAAATCTACGCAATACTTTTGATTTGGAAATGCCTACAGACAAACAGACAAAAATTCTAAAAACTATATATTTGACCTCGATATCGATTGTAGATCACGCCCCATGAATTCTTTTTAAAAAAATAGTCAATCTACAGTTTTGACTTTCTTATGATTTTATTATAATATGTATAGATTGTCTATTTATTGTCGAGTACTGAATAAATGCCACAATCGTCAGTTAGGTACACCACAACATTTTACCCCGTCAGTAAAACTTTATATTTTTTAATATACCTACCATTAATTATGTTCCTTATTATAGAATAATATTCTGGACACTTGGTGGTTGTACGACGATAGAGGCCTCAGCATACTGCTGCCGTACATTATAGCGAGGCGAGGGCTCAAGAACAAGATGCCCTTCCGGATATTTGCCTTTACCAGGGAGAGTCAAAGGCTAGCAGCTAAGGAACGGTGTGACCACATAAACTTTACTTTTTTTCAGTTAACAGCCTCGGAGTCAGTCGGGGCCATTTTTATGACTACCGACGCCAAAAGACATCCACATATAGGCTATACGAGGTGCGCTGCCATTTCCTTTCCTCTCACCTCCGCGGGCCACCGGCTACTTACACGCCGCACGAAACGTGACAATACAGCTGTAACTTCACGCCGGTCTCGCAGGGTCACGCGAGAGGCACCTCAATGGTCGTGCCGGTCCAATCCGGCTGCATGCCAGCATGCAGTGTGGCACTACCTCTTACTAAAAGTTTTATAGGTACCTACTGTCATGATATATAAATAGAGTACAGATGGGTGAAGTTTACTGCCTTACTCAATATACTGACTTTTTCAGAATGAAGAAATTATTTGAAAGAATTCGCATAGAGTATACATCTCTGAATATAATTGAGGGTCTCAGCGACCCGCCGCGTGCCTCCACTCTAGCGTTCTTTAAGACGTGTATAGAAACTTTCCGAACAGAAGAAACTAACGGTGTGTACTCTTCTTTTTAGTCCGATACAAATAATAATAACAATAATAAATATCTATGGACTTATTACACTAGCCCCGTGCTAAGTGCCGTAAGGACTTGTGTTACGGGTACTAGACAACGGAAATATATTTAATATGTTTCATAAATTTTATATATCCAAGATTTTTATTATTAAAATACATATAAATACACCAATAAACATCCATGACCTAGGCGGGATTCGAACCCACGACCCCGGGCGCAACATGCTCTGCTTATCCGTGCACTGTACCACTGAGCCAGCCTGGTCGTATTTGACGATCGGATGATTGACGGCCTATCCAATAGGCCCCTTCCCGTCTAGACCATCATTCAACTCATATCACTTTTAAATATTTACAACTGTATTATTTTTTGTACGATTTTAAAGATGGATTGTTTTAAAGATAAGGAGGCCTTATAGATTTTATTTTTGAGCAACGGAATATTTATGCACATCAAGAGCAATAATAAATTTAACAACGGGTACAAAGTGTTATGAAGGTACCTTTATGCGCCCTTTCCATTTAATTACAGAATTGTATATTACCGACTCAGAGCTGCAGAGTGCGCAGAAGAAGACATATCGTTACCTGCGACTGCGCGAGCTGATCTTGGAGTACTCCTGGATGGCTTCTCTCATTGTAATAACGCTGCCGCTACCGAGGAAGGTAATCTTTCGATCAAATGAATATCACGATTTACCTTAGCAGTTACATTTTTTTGTTTCATGAACTAAACGTTTGAATTATTTGATTAATAATGTTCGTCAAAGGGGAATGCCAACTTTTCATAGAAACTTCTGGCGGAACCGACAAATAAATGTTACTATAAAAAAATAATAAAAAGGCATAGAAAATGTTATTTGTAATAAAAGTTAACCTAAATGTTTTAGAAAAAAAGTTTGTATGTTTTGAAGAAAATAAAATATACACCTTAAATCTGTTTATATAATTTACAAGTTCAGTTTTTGGCCACCGGCTAATTTTAAAATAAGGAAGTAAACAATCCAACGGTGTGTTTTCAATTTTATCGCCTAATTGTAAATAATATTTTGTTAAATAAAAAACGATTTTAACGGTCCTTAAAAATACATCGATCGTTGTTCGTACACGAAGTGTATCGACCTCAAGGCTCAAACAGTTGACCGACACTAAGGCCGGCCGTCAATGCTCCAAGGACATGTACAAAGTTCATTGCCACTGACGCGGAACAGTTGTATAGTGCGCGTCGAGTCGATTGTCGTCACGATAATATTTTTAGTATTGGACAAAAAATATTTATTACATTTTTATTTCATAAATCGAATGTTTTATCGATTCTGTACCAAATCTGAATATTTGGCCGTCGACCAAAAACTAACCCTGCATATCATAAGATATTCATATTATGAATATCTTGTAAACCTAAAATCTATGGATATTATAGGAAATCAGATAACTATAGTAATAATAATATAATGAAGTTATAGAAATGGAAAACAGCAAAAAGCAGCGAAAACAACACAAACATCAAATTGAATTGAAAACTCAATGGCATTTAAAGCGACATTTTTGACACCCAATTGTGATCTCTGCCTATGGATTTTCGTGGCCAGCGTGCTCGAAAATAGAGACATTATTTAGTTAAATATTATTTTTCAATAATAATCATATTACGTTTGTATAAAAAAGTGAGTTCTCAAATGTATTAGATTGCTTATTGGGAATAGATACATATTTTATTTGTGAAAAAATATTTCATTATTATTGAATAATGTTGATTCATAAATCGACGAGAACATCTAAAATAGTATTTTTTCATGAAAGCTTATGATTTCTTTCTATCGAGCCATGTTGTTTAATCGTGTTTCGATGACCATAGCCGCATACCGTATTTTGTTAACATTAATCACACATAGGTAATATAATATGATAACTAATGATTTCCAAAGATTTTTGATCAACAAAATTGAATACACGTGAGCATGGATTGACAAATTTGAAGCCCATATCGCCTTATACAAAAGTACACTCACTTATCATAAATTAATTATAACCATCGGTTTAATCGTTTTCCTCTTACGGATTCAATGATTTAAGAAATAATCGCAATTGTGATTATTTATTATTTCTAAACATTGCATTTAGGATAAAAGAAAAAAATTATTGTAACTTTAATTCCATTCATTTTATTTTTATTTTTTTTACTAATGGAAAAAAATAAACTTTTTTTATTGATAATTTACAATTAATTAAAATTAAGTATTAAGAATACAGTATAAAGAAATCTTTGTCGACTGACAAACCGTATCTTAGAATTCCCCTTTGACGTTTCAATGATTATTTTAACATTTATATAAAATGCTAATTTGGTACTCATTATTATTATTATTCTTTCACACCAAAGCTACTGAATGGATTAGACTGAAACAGGACCGTCTGTGAGTGGGGCTCTGTGCTAATACTATTCAGGGCTCATTCATTATTATTTAACTAAAGTATTTAGGACGGCTATGATTGTGGTAAATCATTCCTAATTTCAGCGGTAAAAATATTTAATCTTTGACGATAGGTAAGCAACACAACTGTGGTGTATTCCATACACTTGCTATTTGTTAAATAATGTAAGGTCACTGTCGATTTACACCTTCCTCTAGACATGCATGCGTGTTGCCGAATTGTCGACCGGGGAGGTACCTCTCGCCGTGGGAGAAGGAAGTTTATACAGATGCGTCGCCCGCATCTGTATAGCCTCTGTGAGGATGTCCATGTGAGTCAGAAGTCACGAAAATGGTTCCGAATGTTCGTTTGCCCCCTTAAACTATAAAAAAAAAGTCATTAAAAAAACTGTGGTCAAAAAAAATGTTTCCGTTTCTTGCAGAACAAGGTGTCGCCGGCCTTGTACATGGCGTGGCTGGAGATGCTCAGCAAGGATCTGCCTCCAGTTCTATTTGTAAGGGGGAGGCAGTCCGTCCTCTGAGTTCAAATATGATCATATTTTGTTACATTGAAGTAAATGTGTGATTTAGTTTTATTTGGAATCCAAATTTTCTTAGCCTTTATGAAATGAAAATGAAAATATACTTTATTGTGCACATAAACTATTACACAAATAAATACAGATACCATTTTACATACAATGTTCATGTACATAAAAGGCGGTCTTATTGCTTTTAAGCAATTTCTTCCAGACATAATTAATATATAATAATTCTTTTGGTAAGAGGTAGTGCCACACTGCATGCTTGCATGCAGTCGAATTGGGCCGGCACGACCGGGGAGGTACCTCTCGCTTACACGAGACTGGCGTAAAGTGACAGCTGTGCTGTCGCGTTTCGTGCGGTGTGTAAGTAGCCGGTGGCCCATGGAGGTGGGAGGAGAAAGGAAGGCAGCGCATCTGTATAGCCTCTATGCGGATGTTTGTGGGCGTCGGTAGTCATGAAAATGGCTCCGGCTGCTCGTTTGTCCTCCTATATCATAAAAAAAAGACAATCCTTGTGTGCATGAAATAATACTTATACATTAGGTAAGGTAGGACGTAGCTTCAAAAAAAAAATCGACAAACTAAAATAAACAAGACAGAGAGGAAAAAAAATGAACAAACTTAATATTAGTACAAAAAAAAGGAAAAAAAATAAAATAAATGCTTGTAATCACAAATACAACAAACGACAAAAATAGTACTTTCAAAAAAATCAATGCATTATTCAATACACGTACAGTCACGAGCAATAATAATATATATGTCACCGTAAGATTGTAAAAACCGTAAGATTACAAAATAACTCGGAAGATTGTAAACTATCGGAAAATTGTGAACTGTACAAATCATTTACAATTTAACACATTATTTTTCGTTAGTTTATAATGTTCCCGGAGCAAACTGTAAAATTTACAGTTTACAATTTTCCGAGTTATTTTGTAATCTTACGGTTTTTACAATCTTACGGTGACATATATACACTTTAGTACCTTGTCATAATTTGTATTTTTGAAATTCCTTATTACTGCTTTTACTTGTCCAAGAAAGTTATTGTGACAGGGTTCTAAGGTGTATACATATTAATGCTCGTGACTGTACATAATATTATAGATGTATATAATATAACTACATAAACATACAAACATATTATATAATTACTCATAAATATATACTAAGACCAATATATTAATAATATTTAGGCATTCATACATACACACATACATAATATTATATATTACATACACATACAAAACATATAATATAATATTATCTATACCTACTAATATTATAAAGAGGAAACCTTTGTATTTTTGTATGTTTGTATTGAATAGGCTCAAAAACTACTGGACCGATTTCAAAATTTCTTTTACCATTACTTAGAGGAATTCTTCCGAATCCGTATAAGTTATATTTTATCCCGGAAAATAGATAGGTTCTTTCGTGGTAGTGAAAATTGTGGAGTAAGTCGACGAAAAAACTGCCATACGTTAACGATTCTCGCGGACGCTGCCTAAATGGTTAAAGATGTATGGTTAACTTCTATAGAATCTCAATAATGCCTACAAAAAAGTCCGCGATAGTATAAACTAAACATTTATATTTTAGCCATTGTAACCACTTTTCCATAGAATAAAAGTAATCAAAATTATTAGCCTATGTTTATTGATCATATTATCGTCAAATACTAATCCTTAACCAAATAAACTATTTATTGAACAAGATTGTTTCAATAGCTATAAATTACTTTTTTTTATTCCAATCAGACAATCCATTCAAAAGATATTACGAATTTAAAATTGTAATAATATATAAAACTCAAAGGTGACTGAGTGATCTATCAACGCACAGCCCAAACCACTGGACGGATCGGGCTGAAATTTGGCATGCAGGTAGATGTTATGACGTAAGCATCCGCGAAGATTATAGAAATTTAGCCCCTAAGGGGGTGAAATAGGGTGTTGAAGTATATATGAATGTCTTAGAAATTAAACGCGGGTGAAACCGCGGGGCACAGCTAGTAGCAAATAAATCAATGATTGCACAAACTCAAATAATGATCTTTAACTAAAGTTTTAAAATAATCTTAATGTTTTGCACGTTTTATGTCTTATGTCGTAATTCCACAATGTAATGGCCCTTACTGTAAATGATAAATTGTAATAACTCTCCAATGAGCAGGTATTTAGGTATATTTAGGTAGGAGTAATTTATCAGAGGAACGGAGTTCTTTACTACTGCGCTACTAAGCAGTGTGCCTTGGGATTATATAAAATACTATACATATAAACTAGACAGGATTCGAGCATTCCGGTCTTTATTGATGGATAGGCGATACCCACCTAAGCTGTTACTCTGGCTATGTATCGTGGATAGTAATTACTAATTACTTATTACCTACTATCTCCAACATAAACAGTAGACGTCCACTAATGGAAAAAAGCTTTGTAGGTAACGGGTAAGTAAGATGGTTACCTAGCTCTTTTAGACTAGCCCGGCACGACCGGGGATGTACCGCACGCTCACACAAAGGCACCGGGAAGTGGCAGCAGCAATGCTGTCGCGTTTTGTCAGTGAGCAGCCGGTGGTGATTAGATTAAATAGATATAATATAAAATAGATTATTCATTAATACATGATAACCAGTGATTTAGATTATTTCTATTTTTCCCCTGATCCACATTATAGGTATTTCAAATTAGGCATTTAGTTATATTTAAAAAGAAGTTACAACTTTTAAGATAATATTTATTGTTATTTCTGTTTGTTTCGATTGGTTCGATTATTTGTTAAATTGTTTAGTCTCTTTTTCTTATTACCAGAATGTATTTTTAGAATAGGTTTTTTTTTTGTAATTAAGTAATAACATTTTAATATTATACATTACGATTAATTTTATATAGTTATAACTTTATAAAACAACGTAATATATACACATCCGTCGAAGTATTCTCCATAGAACAACGTCGGAAAATCACAAATGGAGAAGACACGCAGTACAACGTTGGATCTTCACATACGAAATCATTTTTAATGGATAAATTATTTCATTAATTCTTATGCACTTTTAGCCCTAAGTAACAGGCAAAACGCTAATACAAAACAAGTTTTCGTTTGATTGATTAGTTGTAAAGTAGTGCTGAAAAATGTATGTATACCTATGTTTAAACTGCTCCCCTCTAAAGTGGATATTTCGCAGATCCGACTTTGTTCTACGGCAGTGTCGATATTATTATACGACACACGATGCTATGAATCCTGAACAAACCTTCTCTAATAATCCTATTAGAGAAAGATAATATTTTTAGTAGCATAGATCTTTTCACAAAAACTATGCACCGGTAGCCCAACGCTTCTGTCGTTACTATTACTTTTTTGGGTAGGTATGATGTTTTTAATACAATGAACATCGAATTATTTGATTAAATTACAATACTTACTAATATTATCAGATGTTTTGCCATGTGGACGGAAATACCTACTAACGTCAGCGTTAAATTCCTTATGATAAATAATATAATATTTTTATTTATTTCATTATTGCAATCCTCTGTAAGTATTTATAGCTAGGACAGGACGTACATATAGATACTGACCTGCTATGTTTTACATTTTTTTGGTATGCGTTTTTCCTTTAATTAATTATGAACAATAAAGTATGTTTTTTTATATTGAGACTTGCCAACAATGTTTTCTAAATATTTAGTACACGACTTTCTAAAATAAGTTATATTACGAATAGTTGTGAACATGAAACCAATATTAAAGAAGCTTATTGTTTACCAGCTAGTGCCTGAGACTTCGTTCGTAGCGTAGTAATATTATAATCAAAGTGATTTGTTTTTGTTTGCTTGCAGTGTGCCGAAATTTCAATTTCCCGTAGGAATGAGCGATTTTACCGCAGTAAAAAGTATTTTTGATGTTGACCTGGCTTAGTATCTATACACCACAAAAAGTTTCATACGAATCCGTCCAGTAGTTTCGGAGATTAGACCGGACAAACAGACAAACGGACATATGGACAAACGAGCAAATGGACAAACAGACAAAAAAAAATTAAAAAACATTGAAAAGTGTTCTAATACTATTTTAACATCGCCCCCAATTAGTTTTTCGTAAATATATTCAATGTACAGACACAATATGTATTTTTACTGTTTTATTATATGTATAGATGTTTCCTATGCATGTCTTAAGTCATTTTTACTTCGTGACTATATGTCACTATAATCACCAATACAGTGGAGACGCTGCCAATCACCTAGAAACAGAAAGAAGAAAGAAGTATAAATTAAGGCAAATACATTGGTTTACGACAAAAGGAGCAAGGTATAAAATACACTTTTTGGGTGTGATTAGATTAAATAGTGATTACTTACTTAGTTAACGTAGGAAAATTATGTTTTTATGAAAACACCATACTGTAAACTAAACAAGTACTCCGATATCTGGTAGTAATTTATCTCTCATTCAAGACACACCGAGAGAGAGAGAAAAAGAGTTAACAATATTATGTTTTATGAGCTAAATGCTGAATAGGAAAATGGTTTGCTGTGATTTTTCCGTGTAGTTTGTGATTTTACATGGCCAATTTGGAGGAGAAGGGTGGTGGTGGGCCACTGGTATCGTGGATGTTTATGGGTGTTGGAATTTAAGATTTTTATTATAGAAATAAATATAACACATATATAAACATAAATACATGATCAAGGGAGTTTATAAAGACGATTAGTTGATCGCGTTGTATGTTCGCCACAACAAACAGATCAACTATTGCCAACATCATATATTTTGTGTTAGCTACAGTAAGTATTTCACAAAATATATTAATGGTATTTTTTGTATATGTACTTTGGACGAGGTGCATCGGTGGAGACAACACTTTAGCGTGACTATGGTCGAAAAATGTAGAGCATGTTTAGAAGAACCTATTTCTGGACATCGTACTGTGGACTAGAGGTGTGCTTAAGAGTGACATTTGAATAGCAGCGATCGCACTGAGCATTTGTAGAAATTCGCAGTGAATAGTAGCTGTGATTTGATCATTCACTCGTTAAAATTACCTAATATAAATTACTCTTTAGTTTAGCGCCACGCCTAACGGTGATCACGATATTTTATATCGCATTTTAAAGGTCACTTGACGATATCCCTATTTACTTTTACCGTAAACATGTATCTAAATGTCTAACAAGTCTTATATCTATTTATTGACATTAAATTGGGCTACGAAAAGGTCAAAAAATATTTATACGCTTTTAAATAATAAGTCCCAAATAGGGACTATACCTATTATTAAACAATTGGTAAACACCAACTTAAGACGTGAAGATATAGGTGCTAAAAGTTTTAAAAATAATATTACTTTATAGAAAATATATTAAATAAACTAATATTATTATGTAATTATTATTTAATTAAAAAACAACTATTAGTTATTGCTATCCATTAACGAACGAGATTAAAAATATACCTACTAAATGAACTGATCACATAATAAAAACAAAACGCCAAACAGCGACCGATAGAACAATAAACTGCAGCATTTTTGGTGAGACAGCGATTGCAATGGCCGCGAAAAATCACTGAGCCGTATGCGTCGCTGCCAGCGATCACAGCGAACGCGTTAAGGGAGTGGCTCGACCGACGGCACGGCGTACTGACTACTGATGTTTAGTCTTACACAGGTTTTAACGGGGCATAGCTGCTTTAGTAAGTATTTGCATAAGATAGCTCGTGCTGAACCGACGACAATATGTCATCATTGCGAGGCCGAAGAGGACACGGTGGAGCATACGCTCGCAGGTTTTTCGGCCTACATGGAGCACAGGACACTACTATGTGCGAAAATTGGTCCGGATTTGTACCTGTCGACCGTAGTTAAAGCTATGGTCGAGAGCGATAGATTCTTGAAGTCTCTGTGTCTTCTGCGAGGTGGTCATGTCGTGCAAACGGACAGCTGGTAAAAGAAGAGAGATAGAGAGAGGAATGGAAGGAACCTCTAGACGCACTAGGCATGGGAGGGTTACCACAGACCGTCGCCGACGACCGGGACAACCAATGATGGATTTGGGGGAACATATTATCCTCTCAGTAGTCTGACGTATCAGTAGGCGGGCACTCCTGCCACGAAATAGAGGAGTGCTTGCCATAGTAAGCTCCCGCTGGCGGAAGCGCGAAAGGATGCCATCCGGCTCCCCGTACTTCCGTCACTGAGCGGCACTACGTAATACCCCGATTTTTTTAGTTCGTGAGGGTCGGACACTACCTGCCCGTAGCTCTCGATCTAGGTGGATGTCCATAACCGAATTTTACAAAAAAAAGACATATATCTACTCGTAGCGTAGGCCAAATACTGCCTTTATAAACCTGGTTCATTATTTGACGTTTTTTGGTTATAAACGAATGGTAGACCGCGGTTAGCCGGTAGTAGTCACAACGATTTTAATTCGAAAATGCAATGTCCAATTCAATTAATGGATGTTATGTTAGAGGATGTTAAAACAACATTGAAGCACTTGTATCAAATCAGAAAGATTAAACGTTAGTATAGTTAGTTATAGTTAGATAGTTATGGGAAATAAATGCTTTTGCGTTGAAACATCTACCACTATTTAATAGCAATAATGAATCGACATAGAAACGTGGGTTTTCTAAATTAAATTGTTAATAAATGATTTTGCGTTGAAACATCTACCACTATTAAATAGCAATAATGAATCGACATAGAAACGTGGGTTTTCTAAATTAAATTGTTACTTGCGATAAAAATAGAATTCCGCATATAACTTGTTAAAAACTGCACACAATGAATCTATCATTATTATTAACACATATTTTTAAGAGGACATCTTACAATTCAACAACCAAGACTAGTCAATCGCACTTGCTCAGTACTTCTCACTTATTTCTTTCACTTCACGACGATTATCAACTCTAAGCTACAAACCGGAGTTCTCCGTCATACATCGTACTCACTTGAACTCGCCCAGATATATTTTTTTCTGCTTTTTTTAATTTAGGCAATTTTTAAGAG
>LUGF01003936.1:29034-43753 GCA_001625245.1 Calycopis cecrops | reverse complement strand
TAAGTTTTTACTACACGGCAACTCTCACTAAGCGCACACATGTTTTGCGGTTGTCAAAAAACTGGCTTCATTTCACTGTTGAGAACGCTCCGTCTATACTTTTTATTAAGTCTATGGCAATAACAACCTGTTTTGAAAATTAGCAATTTTTCCGGAAAAAAAATTTAATAGTCAAAACGAAAATAGTTCTATTTCAAAAATAGGCATAGGTGATTATTAAAATTTTTTTATTCATTAGAAATATAAGTCTACACACTGCTATTCTTATTTATGATTTTTTTTCCCAGAAAAATATACCAGGCTTCCGCAGCGTATAGTTCGGAAACTTGGGCACAATCAAAATAAATTCACCTCATATAAAATATGAAGACATTTGTTCATCAGAGTAAGCCTCGAGCTGGTTTGATAACTACATAACGTTAATAGTGTTGCCACCAGTAAACTTATAAAAATCAGCACGAGCTTCGAAGATTCCAACAAGAAATGTTTTTCAATAGCGCATTTTATACTAAAGAAAATGATTGTAAGATCTGGAAAGGTAAAAATTTACTTAAGAGTGAATTATTCTGATATTTCATGAAACAGTCAATGAAATGTTTCGCCTTTCAAACCCCGAAACTGGACATGTTCAATGTTCATTTATGTTCAAACTGTAGCATAATAAGACATATAAAAATATATTTTTATATAGAAGCATTTATTACAGAAATGCCTAGAGCCAGAGTTTTTATCAAGAGAAATTTAATATGTAAAAAAACGGCGTCATGTGGTTTCAGCACCATCATTCGTCCCGACAATGGATTATATGCACTATCAAAAATCTGAAATTTGAATACATATTTCTAAAACGGATCTCTAAATTGAAAAATGATGTTTTCAAACTCATAGTCTTGACATATTTAACGATAGGCCAAGAAAAATAATTAGCCCCATTTTACTTGTAAGGGACTACTTCATATATTTTTTTCTACCATTTTTTTGCCATGATTAATCTACATACCCAAACCAAATTTCAGAGGTCTAAAGTGCTTGTCAATGTCAATTCATGAAGTCTACACACGACAGATTCCAATATTATGTTACAGATCCATTGTCAGAGCCTGGATGTTATCACTAGTCTAACCAGGGTTTATATTTTATTTTATTTTCCTCATGACACTTCAGATTCATTATTAAACCCTGGTTTTCATTTAGGCACTAAATTCTTCTTATAATAAAAGCTTAATGAGATGAGATAATTTTTTTATTAGGACGTTCCCAAAGTTTCTTTCCGTCTTCATAATCGGATCAGCTCCATATCTTGCATTTTCGATCACATTGCACCTGCATGTAAAATTTCAAGATTTCCTTGCAAGATTTCATTAAGTTTCCATGGCAACTTCCATCTCTATCATTAAATCAGCTCCATGCTGCAACTCTAATCGGTCTTTTGATGACTACCGATGCTCATGGGCATTTCAACGCAGATGCGTTGCCCTTATTTCCTTTTCCCCTTCTGCAGGCCACCGTCTTCTCACAAACTGCATGAAACGCGACAGCATAGCCGTCACTTGTAAGTGCAATATCGGGAATGGTGAAGCTTCCTTCTGTCTCCATCATTAGGATAGTTTCACGTCGAAAAGATTTTGGATAGTCATCCAATTTACATATTAAATATGAAATCAGTTTAATCGATAACCGGAAAGTAGCTCTAATTGAACTTGTAAGATTCCAGCACAGACAATCATCAGGACAGGCGAAGCTAATAGCTTGTAAATATATAGTTTAAAAAATAATGGACTTTAGTGCAAACTTTCAACCTCAATGCCACAAAATTAGAAATGCGATTACACAAATAACGGGTGGCATAAGCATTCCTATTTACACTTTAACTGCGCCCGTGGTTCCTAGTAACCTTGAGTCTTTTTTGAATCTTTTTATTAACCCACTGTTTAGTTCTTGGACCCAGATCCACCCACTGAGATGAGCCTTGGTTTCTATGCCAATTAAGTAGCCCTATGCGTGTTTCGACCAGGCTGTCTGTTTTTTCTGTATCATAATGTAAGAAAGACATATAACTAGCAAATCATAATTGCAAATTCTATAAGTTTCCCGTTCTTTTATGGCTCCAAATACGTACTACCCAAAAATTACAGAAACATAAAACAAATGACGATGAAATGGGTATTAAAATAGATTTAATGTCGAATAAAATTTATAAATTTTCGCTGGGGAAGAAAGGTTCTCGTGTGGCGGCACCGCACCGAAAGACGGAACGTTGAACGGCTGCGAGGTGTTCTACCTGGTGAAATAGTGGACTCATGCCCGTGGCCCAAGATACTCTATGGAGTAGACGGAGGACGTCCACAGCTACACAGGGGGTGTAGCTGTGGACGTCCTCCGGCTGATGATGACGATAATAATGATGATTCAATTGAAGACCAACAGACAAAATATGATTAAAAAAAGAAGCTTCCACAAAGTTATTATAGGATACATACATAGAATGATATGAACCACGCATCCATACAAAGTAAAATATGTAACAACTCTCTTGTTTGAATAGAGAAGGCCCATGCCGCTCAAATGAAGCAGATACAGCAACAATCTATTATTGTTATTATTATTGCAAAATGGCATTTTGTATACCTCCTGAATGAACTGTAAAGGAGATTTTACTAATGTTAATTTTATTATTAATAATAATATACCATACCTTTTTACATGTAATATCTTTTTACATTTTGTATCCTATCATAAGAAATTTAAAAGCTGCCTACAATTTCCATAATATTCCATTATCAGATCATAACTAACTATAAAACCAACTTCCTAGTTATAGTGGTTCATCTAGTGGAAAGTTCTGGTAATATATAAAAAAGATATATAAATATCTGATAATATCGTCCGTAATATATAGATACTTACTTATATATAAAAAATATGCAGACGTATTTATAATCACTTCCTATTGTATTCGGTTCCAAATGTATGAGTTGAAGATTTTATCAATCGATAGGCCAAGTTAGTCTTCACTATTGATCGAAAAAGAGAAAATAGCTGTACATAGTGTTTTCAATTCTAATGTTGTAATGATCCACCGATAAAATTATTAAATATCTGGGAGGTTTTTTTTTCTGGATACTTAGTACTTACGCATACCAACTTCTATGTGGCGACTCAAGATCCAAGAAACTGCCGCTATACCTGAAAAAATCCATCCATATGAGTAGGTAGTCAATTGTACTCAAACTTAAAGAAAAGCATTTAATTTAGTTGTTGTCATACTGAAAAAAATACTCTAATCTTTAACTTTCAAGTGCTTTAAATATTGCAACATTAAGTCAATTCGTGAGTTTAATACTAACATTTAGAATGATTACGTCCTATACTAACAATTAACAACATTGTATTCCCTCATCGTTTATCTCGTCTTTAAAATGTCATTATGTATGATGTGTATTTCCTGTATATAGACATTATTTAAAAGAAGCACTATGAAATATCGTTAAACGATTTAGTTTTTCTGATATACGATTCTACATACATAATATATATATTAAAGCCACCTTTCAACGACATTTACGTTCATGCCAACTAAATCTTACCTTCACTCGTGAAGTTATCCAGAGCACGCCAAGAATAAGGTATCACCTAAAAATCATACTATCAAATCACATAATATGTCAATCTTTTTGTCAAGACCATTTAGGGCATTGCTAGCAACACTAAGTAGATAGGTCTCTAATGTAGAGACAGGTATGACCTAATCATATCGAGATCAAGGTCGGAAATTAAATTGACTAAATGTAAAGGTGAACCATATTTCTAGAATACTTTTACAGACAAGTGTGTGACAAAATAAGAATCTTGATAAAACGCTGTGTCCACACATTATCTCCTCATTAAACTCTCATCATTGCTGGTAACATTTACGAAAGACAGACTTGTTTACATTTGAACTGACATTACTCATCGGAAGTTCAATTTTATTTTTTATAAAGCCATTTATTCCTAATGTACAACAATATGATTGACAAAAATATTTTACAGTTAAGACACTTATTATAATATGTCGCGCAATTCGGTGTGCCTCTTGGCATAGGCCTCCTCCAGATCTCTCCACTGTTGTCTATCCTCTGCGACTCTTGTCCAGAGCGGTCCCAAGGTTAGGCGAATATCATTTTCCCATCTAGTTTTTGGACGTCCCTGTCTTCTTGTGTCTTCTCTTGGGTGCCATAAGGTAACTTGTTTCCTCCACTTGTTTAATTTACAACGTAACATATTGTGTCCAGTCCAACTCCATTTTAGATGCTCAATGCGAGTAATGATATCTTTAACTTTAGTCTTGCTTCTTATTTCTGAGTTCCTTATTTTATCACTTAGTCTGACTCCCAGCATGCTTTTCTCCATTGCTCTTTCGGTATTAATTAATCTTTTTCTGTGTTTTTCTGTTAGTATCCACGTTTCGCAGCCGTAAGTCATGCATGGGAGAATACAGATATTGAAAGTCTTTCTTTTATGTGCATGCTTATGTCTTTGTTTTTCGTTATTTCTTTCAAGGACCAGAATTTTTTCCATCCGCAGGCTATTCTTTTATTAATTTCTTTGGACATACTCTCTTCTGGTGAGATGATTTGTCCTAGGTAGACGTATTCCTTGACATATTCTAGTCTGATACCTTTAACTTCTATGATAACTTCATTACAGTTGGTCATTAGTTTTGTTTTGCTCGCATTTATTTCTAAACCTATGCATTTACTTTTTTCAGCTATGTCTTTTATCATATTTTCTAGCTTTTTAGGATCTTCTTCTAGGAGAACAATATCGTCTGCAAATCTCAGATGGTGGAGGCGGCTACCATTGATATTAATTCCGTAATCATCCCAGTCCCCTCGGAATATTTGTTCCAGGACAGCATTAAACAGCTTGGAAGATAGTGGGTCCCCTTGTCTCACGCCTCTGTTTATTGGAAATATACAGCTTTTACTTTTTCGATATATAGATTTTATTAGTTCTGTATAGGCATCTTCCACTCCTTGTTCTCTTAAACTCATCCAAATAAATACATGGTTAATGCTGTCAAACGCTTTGGAGTAGTCAATAAAGCAGATATATAATGGCTTTCCATATTCGTTGTATTTTTCCATGACTTGTTTGATAGTATGTATGTGGTCTATTGTACTGTATTTTTTTCTGAAACCCGCCTGTTCAATGGGTTGGTTTTCGTCTAAGACCCTTGTTATTCTACCAAAAATGATTTTTGCAAAGATTTTGTAGATATTTGATATTAGGTTAATTGGTCTGTAATTGCCAATGTTATCCTTATGCCCTTTCTTGTGCAAGAGAGTAATGTGCGACTCATTCCATTGCTTCGGGATGGTGCTTGTTATTAAAATGTCATTAAATAGCTTTGTTAGGACTGGGCTTATTTCGTCTATTGTGCCTCTGATTAGCTCGTTTGGTACTTTGTCAGGTCCTGGTGATTTTTGTAACTTTTGGGACAAGATTGCTTTTCGTACTTCTTGCGTTAGTATTAATGGGACATTGTGGTGTATCGTTTTTTCCGTTGTCGAATTTTTAAACCTGTCTTTTTCTCCTTCTAGGGAACTTTGAGAGTAGAGTGTTCTATAGTACTCTGTGGCAAGGTTCTGGATTTCTTTTCGGTTTGTTACTTGTTTTGATCTATTATTTTTTAGTTTTGGTATCCATTCTTTTCCAGATTCTCTTAATTCATTAAAAGCTTTTCTCGCTCCTCCTGTTCTTTGGATTTCCTCTTCTAGTTTCTTCATTCTCTTTAATTTTCTGTCTTTTCTTATATTTTCGCGAATTATCTTGCTCAGTTTAGATATTAAATTGCAATTTTACTTACTTGTCGTCTTATTTTCTATTAGTACTTTTCTCTCATTCAGGAGCTCTAAGGTTTTGTCGCTGAATTTAGTTTTTTTGGTTAGGTTAACTGTTATCATTTTTGATAGTTGCATATCCACGAGGTCATATTTTTCAATTACGCTTCTGTTCGAACTTACTACTTCCATCAGGATCTTAATTGACGATGGATCGATGTTTTATTCGTATTGCTCAAGGTTAAGTGTTTTGTTATTCATTTTGTTCCTACTTCTTTTTGTTGGTAACCTTTTTAGACAGCAGCGTACCATACGGTGATTTGTATTGAAATTTAGGTTCTGTATTATATGTGTATCATTGAAAGACTTTGGGTTGTTAGTTATTATAAAATCGATTTCGTTTTTGTATCTTCCATCCGGAGATATCCATGTCCATTTTGTTTTTGGTCCATTTTTCTGAATATTGAATTGAGTAACATTAAGTTATTTTGGAGAAGAAAATCAACTAGCCTATGATCGTTGGTGCTCCTTTTTCCAAACCCGTATTTTCCTAGTATCTGTTCTTCACCGTCTTTTCTGCAGCCAACCTGTGCATTAAAGTCACCCATGACTATTAGTGAGTTGTTGTGGTATTTTTTAAAGATATCTGTTAGAACAGAATAAAAACTTTGAGTTTCCTGTTCAGGAGCTAATTCTGTAGGTGCATATACTTGTATGATGGTCAACGGTTTTATGTAGTCTGGTATGTTTATGTTTAGTATTGTTATTCTATCCGATATCCCTATAAGCTCTCGTATATAGTTTTTCCATGATTTTTTTATTATAAAGCCTACTCCTCTATGACCCGCAGTCTCTCCTTTTTTGATATAATATATAATTATTATGTTCTGTTATTTTCTCTTCTAATCTTCTCATTTCACTTATGCCTAAGATGTCGTGTTTTATGTTCTGTAGTGCCTCCTCTAATTCTAGTAAGCTTTCTTGTTGTTCTTAGAGTTCTTGTGTTTAGTGTGGCGATATTAAATGTGTTGCACCTTTGTACTGGAGGGGTTTGGTATAGTACTCCCATGGGGACCAGCCGTAGTGGGAGACGATTTATTTGTTTATGTACGTATCTCTTTGTTGCAGCTGTTTTTGTTGGGTACCGGTATTCCGAGGTATTTCTTAGTTTTTTGGAGTATTTTGTTGGGGTTCAGATCTTTTTTTGTCAAGATAATTCAATATGTTTGGCCTTATACTTTCATTTCTTTGGGCTCTGGTCTGAGGTTGGTTAGGATTGCTCAAGAGTTTGTTTTTGATAGCTCTCTTCTGTGCTGTTTGATTAAGAGAGCTTGATGCCTCTCTCTTTTTCTTCTCATTGCTGCTGTCTTTCGGCTTTATTACTATTAGTTTGTCTTGTTTTAATAAAGCAATGTTTCCCTTTTTCTTTTCTTCCTCTACCTGGCATTGAAGTTGCTTTCTTTTTTCTAAAATTTCTTTTGAGTAGTCTTCTTTTACATTTATATTTGTTGGAAGGCGTGACTTATTTTTGAGTACCAAATGTTTTTTTAATTGGATTGTTAGAGAGACTAGGACCGGTCTTTTTTGTTTTCTGCCTTTTTTCCTAATCTATATGCATTGTTAATCTCTTCCATGTTCATTTGAATACCCGTGTTCTCTATGATTCCTCTTATAAATTCTGCGAGCTCAAAATCTGATTTTTCTAGTTCTTCTATGCCAAAAAAAACTAAGTTATTTTTTCTCTTTTCTTTTTTCAAGGATTTGACTTTTAACTCTAGCTCTGATACTTTGCTCTTAAGATATTTATTTTCTTCGATTATTGCGTTCATTTTATCGCCTATAGCTTCTGCAACAATCTTTGTAATCTGTTCCGCTTGCCTGTTTAACTTCTCATCGAGTTTTTTTAAGAGTAATTCCATATTAATATCCATTTTTGAATCTTTGTTGACTTTTTTTTTGTTCTGATGTTTGATGTAATTTATTTTGCTACTGGTCACACCGGAAAGTACAAATGCTTTGGTTCTATAATTATTTATACTCTATTGCAAATACTTTTTCTCTCAGCGCCCTCTAGTTGGTAAGTTGTTTAACTTCAAATATGGGCGTCGTTCTCTGTTAATTCTGTCTATATGATTTTTCGACTCGTCTTATATTAATGATTCTGTTATCTTTTAACTCACAAAAAGTTGCCGTCGACCGGGGATCGATCTTGGAACTCCGACGTTAAAAGACCAGAGCCGTGTATAGCTGAGCCAACTTAGCTGTACGCAAGATGTTGAATTTTACGACGTTTTGTATCGTAATGTTTCCGTTTTTGTGTAAGTCCGTTATTTTTAGCGTTCAAAGTTAACTTTTAAACGATACAAAGGAATCAGGTATCACTTTTGTTTGCTTATAAAGTTTGTTGTTATATCACTTATCACTTTTAAATGTTTCTTATTAGTAACTTTATAGTTTTTATTCACTTTAAAATAGTTTAATATGTTAATTAGAGTCGCAAAAGTCGATGGGTAAGAAATAGCTTTTTTTACACTTTTCACTGTTTGGATTGATTTGCAAACACTTGTCCTTAGAAATCAGTATATTACAAGTTAAATTACACTAATTTTTACTCGTAATTAGCCGGTTTGAAATTTTTTACGTAAAGAGATACGAGGACAATTTGTTTACTTTGTTTGACAGTTGACAGAACCCCAGAAGGAAGTTCAATTAATCATTCTTATTATATTAAGAATGATGAATTGAACTTCCGGTAATTCGGAAAAAGTAATGAGAATTAGAGATAATTTACTAATAATAATTATTAGTATAATATTATCTATGAGTCTTATAATTCTTCTCCTTCATCTAATGTTTATTGTTCTTCTGTCTTTCTCGAAAAATATTTTTGAATTTAGTCTATTTAAAAAAGAATAGAGTTTTTTCCTGATCTTCGCGTTTGAAGTTCGAAAAATGTATTTGAAAGTATTTACAGAGTGATATCTGTATGTATTTAAGGTAGGTTTGGCGTTTAATGCGCAGTGTTCAATCACGCCCAAATGCTAAGAATCGGAAATATTGCCGCACGAGTTACTTTTAACATCACGCACGCATAGAATAATAGTTTAATATTAGGATAAATAGGATTTAAGAATTAATAATTATGAAGAAGATTATGAAACAGCAGGAGCAGTGCGATCCACATCTCAAGGACACCGACAGTGCACGCTATTATTATAAAAAATACTCCGACAAATTCGTAAGTTTTAGTTTATTTACTATGATTTACATTTCTAAATTTGAGATTAGCGCTTATTTTAGGTACCTTAATTTCGTATATCATTGACGATTTGATTGATTTTTTTGTAATTATGTGTGAAACTATGAGATCTAGGTAGAAGGTACTATTTGGGTAATAACGCCCCATAAAGTGAGGCTTGGCCGTCAATGGCCCGTATGGGCGCTATTATCCTTAAATAGCCACGCAAAATTTATGTAGGTATATCAAAATGATTTGCTTTTTACAGATCAGGGAAATGAATCCATCTCATTCCACATGTCAGAGAAGAGGGCTGTCATGGTCCGAAGAGACTTTGATGTTTAAGCTATAATGTTTCACTTAATTTCAGAAAGTTAATTGACACACTAGTCTGGGGATTCATTGGAAATCTACGTTTAATAGCGCCCAATAAGCATTTTATAATTATCTCTATTTTTATTTCAAATTTCCTTAAATGTTGATCTTCATAGTTAACAGCATTTTAGAGGTGAGATTTTTTTGTAAACGATGATTAAGTAGAAAGTACGAGATGTGTTGGACGTGTTACAAAATTTACATTTTAGTTGTATTTGTAGTTTAAATAATGATAATTATAATGCTGTCTAAAAAGACAGTATAATAATATAGTTTTAGGCTTTTTACGGCTCTAAGTCGAAATATTTATCTCTATTAAGAAAATAAGCAAAATAATATATCCCCCATTTATTAATTTGCTTATTTTCTTAATAGAGATAAATATTTCAACTTTACAGCAGCATTATTTAAAATATAGTTTTAAATTCAACATTCAATAACGCCCAAAATCGGGTATTCAGAAAGCCTTTGATTGACGAATATTATATGACGTATAGCACTTATGTTTCAGTTTTCTGTACTCTTTATTAGTCAATAAAATTATTTTTCTAAACAGTTTTTTAATTCAATCATTTAATTAAAAAATATATTGATTTGAAGTTAAGTGGGCGTTAAATGTCTCCGGTACCTTACATGTACAATGATTCTATCATTCAATTTGGGTTCTATTGACTTTATGTCTTGTTATGTGTATATGCTTTGAAACAGTCTTTGATGTTTTACTTATGAATTACTTCTAATCGTTTAAGTTCTAACCCATTTGTTTATTTGCTACATAAGATCGCAATTCTACTTATGATCTTCTTAAGATTATAGGTAACGTAACGGCTTTGAGGCATTTGGTGTTTACCAACGTAAATACACATAAATATCTGCACAGCCAGAAGCTATGCAGGAGTATTGTTATTTACCAAACCCCATTAAAAACTATCTGATTTGTCACAAATCGCACAAAATACGACAGAAGGTACTTAGTTATCACGCTCTTGTTACGTGAGGCGTAGCCGATTTGGATGTGAAGCAAAATTTACTGTACTACAAATTAATGTTCTAACTAATTATTAATCGGCAGTGTCTTCGACACCCGACTAGAGTTTTCTCCTTAAGATCGTCGTGATATTAAAAAAAACTGCGCAAGAAACATTGCAAGCAGTGCCGGATTCAAGTGGGGTGTGCCTAGCGGTTATCGGTGGATTGTTATAAAACAAGTTTTTAATTTTTATACTTTTCTTAGTTGGGTACTTAGCAATCTCCTCGGAAACGCTTTGAAAATACGTACCTAAGAGTAAAATATGTAGTGTGAAGTAAGTATAGTAAGGTGCATTTATTTATTTAAATCATTTTGAAAAAGGACCTGTAAAAAGATCTGTTATATATTAATTTTTCCTTCATCACATCGTGACTTTGTCAGTCGGTGTACGGGCTCTGCTCATAATAGGTATACATACATACATTTCAAAAAATATATGCAAAGGTTAGCATAGACTCCCCTGCTTCCCGAAGAAGCTGCCCTTTGTTTATGGTATAGGGCGGTAAATGACCATCCGGAGTCATTTTCATGAGTACCGGTGACCAGAGATATCTGCTTAGACGCTATACAGATGCGCTTTCCTCCTTTCTCCTCCCAACTCGACGACGATGACCTATTACGAAAAACAACCTTAGTTCTTAACAATCTGGTATCCAATCCGGTCACTGCATCACTACTGCTTTAGTTAAGATCACGGATGACATTCGAAGCGGCATGGACAATAAACAACTTACCGTATTAACTTTACTGGATTTAAGTGATGCGTTCAACACCATTGATCTCGATATACTTATCAGTATACTGTAGTCATTTAATATCTCGCCATCAGTCCTTGTATGGCTACGAAGTTACGTCTCAGCGCGATTACAGAGGGTTAAAATTTCCAATATCTTCTCGAGCTGGGCCGCTATTTCAGCTTGCGTTCCTCAAGGGAGAGTGTTGTCTCCGTTTCTATTTTTTTATTTTCATCAATAACATTAATCAGTCTATTTCCTCTTCCTTTCACTTATACGCAGATGACCTACAGATTTACACTTTGTCAGGCCTTGGGAGCCTACCCAGTAGTATTGGTACCATGAACAAAGATTTAGCAACAATTAGTGAAAGAAGGTAATGTCATGGTCTTCACTAAGGACGTTAAAAAAAATAAGTGTGAGGTAAGTAGAAAAATATTTGCTGTGTGGCACTCGATTAGGCGTCTGAATTTGCTGCAAGCGCGTCTGGCACTATAGGTCGGCAGATTGGGACGGGATGCGGCTCTTTTTTGCATTCTACCCTTGGGAGCGGATTTGCTTCACGCTGGATGATTCTAATGCTGTTACTGATTCTATTGCTGATGTGGTGCTCCAGAGAATGGAGCTGTTCATTAAACACTCGGCAGTACCCATAGGTGGTAAGTCGCAGCCTTGGTTTAGACGCTCCTGCAGATTAGCGTTGCGCTATAAGCAGGAGTGTTACCGGGGCTGGGCTTCTGCGGCTGCATCCCAGGATGAAAAAACCAGCGCACTCAAAAAGAAGTACAATTACGCAACCAAGTCCTTCAAAGGAGCAATCGACCGGGCAAAGTCGGAATACGTAGGTAGAATTGTCAAAAAATTTGTGCGGCTTCCCTCAGGGACACACGCTTTTTGGTCCTTCGCCAGGCTATCCTTGGGAATTTCGTTCAGCCATACTTACCATCTCTGCACTGTGTGATGAATCGTTGGTCAATGCCGCTAGAGAGAAAGCCGATCTACTGGGTTCTCTCTGTGTCCTGTGGGAAATTACTAAGTATTTGAGTAATAAGTCGGCCTTTGTGTACCTAATATAAATGTGTGTTTCTTTTAAATTGTTATATTTGTTACGGGCACAATAAAGAATATTTCAATCATTTATTCACGTCCATTGGCCACTTGCTACTTAGAAATCTCACGAAACGCGACAGAACATCTGTCACTTTACTCTAGTCTCGTGTAAGCGAGAGGTACCTCCTCGGTCGTGCCGGCCCAATTCGCCGGCACGCAAGCACGCAGTGGGACACTACACCCTACTTGCCTTGTTTGTATTTTGCAGCTCTATTTGTTTAATCGACTAAGTAGGTGGTAGTAATATAGAGATGACGGTACTAGTTTGAACCAAAAAGTTTCCTTCTAAAGTGGCCTGTTCACTTCTAGCCAAACGTGAGCAGCGTGCTACAAAGAAACTAATTATTGCTAAATTATTGTTTTTAATTTAGCGGCTGTTTTACGTAGTATCTTTGTATCAATTCATTTAATTATAAAATTACTTAATTTTAGCATTGAATGTTATGCAATATAATATGATGCATCAAACTACAATATCTGAATATTGCCAAACTATAAAATATAAAAAATACATAAATCGAAATCATCATCCCTATACTGGGCAAAAATAATCTTTTATAGTGGCGTGATTTGCCAACTATCCGCGTCCTATAAATTTATCACATAACTAGTGACTACATTTGATTTAGTTGGCGTCATCGACTAATATTGCCAGGGTGCAGTTCTTTCTCCTAGCAATAAAATTTATTTTATATTTATAAACAATAAAGTATACTTTTTATTTTGGGGTTTTTCAACAATAGTTTTCAAAATATTTAGAACATAGCTTTATGAAATAAGTAATACATAATATTATGAGTAGTTGTGAACATGACGTAATTAATACTAATGAAGTTTCTTGATTCCTTTTCAAATACTCGTACTTGTCTTATGTCATTTTTATTTCATGACTGTATGTCACTATAATCACCAATAGAGTTAAGACACTACCCATTACCTAGAAAGAAAAATAATTAAATAAAGGTAAAATAATTAGTTTACAGCGAGACAAACGGAGAGAAAATACAGCGTTAAGGTTGATGATTAAATTATAGAGCACCTATTCAGATAACATGGTAAAATTAAGTATTTACAAAATTCAAGACTGATGCCTTTCTTTGAATTAGAATTTTAATAATTTCTCTCTCAAGAGAAGGATAACAATAAGTAATAGGAGAAATAAATATATTAATCTAAGTGCTGTGAATTTTTTTTTAACCTAATTAGGTTACAAAAAATCTAGCAAACTATATAAAGGCATAGTACTTGTAGGTATCCTTTGAGATACTCAGAGTTGCCATGCCCCATCAAAACAAATTAAATACTACAAAATTTACTATACTTTGATCAAAATTAATTTGTATGTGTAACTCAAGTGATTAGCAATTATTATCAAAATGCGTAAACTTATGGATTTTCTTCAGTTTCTACTTGTCTACAACGCAACCTCTTGTTGTGTCCAACCAGTTATCACTCCAGTAACTTTAATATTATGTTGACGACGAACGTTAGTATGTAGATGTAGTTATTTTATCTATACATATAATAAAACTGTGGAAGACGTCTTTCTGTCTGTGTCTTGTGCGGCTTTCACGCAAAAACTACTGGATGGATTTTGATTTTTGATGAAAATTTTTATTACTATAGAGGTGCTCGGTAACTTTTAGGCTATAATTTATCAATATATATATAACAAAAAATTTAAAAATATACTATTAAAGGGCACAATAACGGATTAACAATTCGGCCACTTAACATTACCTACATGTTACAATGACAACATATTTCCAATAATGACAAGACAACGGCTGATGGGTCGACTAGTATATATTATGTTTATTTAATGACTATATTCATTATATTATGCAGCTCGGTCTTCTTTCTGCATCGCGCCGATTTGATTTTTAATATTTTCTTTTTAATTAATTTGTTACTTAAGAACAATTTGTAACAAGACATTTTATTAAGTGAGTAATGAGAATTGGCTAGTCAAGTCTATACCCTATTCAGATACCATTACGTCGGTGGTTTTTTTAAATAATACTTCTTTGATTTTCAGTGAATCTGTTCATATTGTCTGATAATAGCTTGCCAAACAGATACCTAAAGTAAAAAAAATTTGAAAACCATCACCTTAACAAAGAATGTTCTGGACAATGTAAACCAGTTTTGAGGTGAGAACCTTGGGCTGTTTAACATCGTAATACGGTGCAGTAGCTCCAACTCGTTCTCCACTGCAGTGATCCTGTTATCGAAGCCGCACTTCAGTTTCACTGTCCAGTCGCGAACATTATCCAACTGTTGAATTATTGATCTGTTTAGATATGTCTTATAAATGAAGAAAATGTAGATCCAGCAGGCCAACCTAATAACTTACCACATGTTACTAATCATTGAAGCACACGCACACGCACACGCACACGCACAC
>LUGF01003936.1:14969-28957 GCA_001625245.1 Calycopis cecrops | reverse complement strand
GCACACGTACACGCACACTTTCCAATGCAATAAGCTGTGTTTCTTGTCTCGCTACATGCTTATAAGAGCTAAATACAGTTTTGAAAGGCTGAAAACCAATGCCTGCAACATCATAGTTCTTTAAATTGGTACTCCCCATCTCACACAGAAGTTCGTTTACCATAAAAAACTTCTACTTATTTTCCATCATCAGCTTGAAAATTATTCACCCAACGTCCATTGCTAAAAGATCCCCAGATAACAATTTCTTATCTTTGAGATAATATTTTAATACTTAACTTAATCCTTAAAACGTCTATAACCAAAAGACTATAATTTACCTGTGCGTGAATCCGATGGCAAGTTTCAGTTAGAATAAATTGAACCAGTATGGTGGAGAAAACCCAAATCAACGGTAATAGTACCTTTGTATTTTCTTTTTCTAAACCAAATAAGTAGTAATTACTGAAAACTAATATACAGGGTATTTTTTCATATGTGCCCCTAAATTTTTACAGGACGGTAAGAATATACATATAACGTACTCGATTAAAAAATTAAAAAAATATATTTTTTTACAATTTTTTACAACTTTAATAATCTTAAACTTTACGATATGATCATAGCGCTACATACAACGTGCTGTGGCAGGTTCTTAGGATTAGGATAGGATTTATTCCAATCGCGAGTTTTATGAGATGGTGCGATGTTACAAGTTGTCAAGTGCAGTGCGTGATTATGTAAATAGTGAATATGGCGATAGGTAGATAGGACGTGGTGGCCCGATATCCTGTACCTCTATTACGAGTTTTTGTCATAAACACACTATAGTTAACGTGTAAACGCAACAAGCGTAGTAAACTATACCATCCATATTATGAGTATTAATATACTTTTATATACACTGTATCGAGTACTCGACTGGGACTATAGTTTTTGCTACAATAAGTCTATCTCTTTCTTTCTCATAATAAAAAATAAGGACCACACTAAAACTGTTTGGAATGAAGTTGTTAAGAGTGAAGCTCAAATAATTCAAGCTCGTTTGTAAACAACAATTTTGTTTATAACTATATTTATAATGGTGGCAGAATGTAAGGCCTCCGTCACTTCTTTTATATATTAATTGCTCATAACTGCTTGCGAGAAGAGATTGGCTTCTCCAGCTACACGTTGATCCCCATGTGCATAAAATAAAAGAACACTCAGTACCTAAAAGATGATATAATTTATTTAATTCAAAATAATTATCGCACCTCTAACGGAAAACAAGTAAACTAAACTTTAACACAATGAAATATGAAGAAGAACGGTTTGTTGTTAAATTTGATATTGTTAATAAACAATATAAAATAAATTACTTTGGCTTCAAATGTGACTCTTTCCGTGGAACTTAATGCTGTATGTATTTTTAACGTATTAAACATATTTTTAATATATTAGACACTTTTTTGTTAATACGAAAATTATTATAAAAACGTGACTTCTCACTACATTAAAGCACCGTGAGTTACTTAACTATTATAGTTTTCGTAATTGTCGATAGCGACTGTCAAAAGTGAGACTCGTACCTAATACCGTTTTGTATGAAAACTTACTACCCGTAGTGTAGTTTACTTAGCTATGACTACTATAGTAAAGTAAGAACGACTCGTAATACTAAATTTAGTTAAGTATAGTAACCGCCAGGGGCGCTGCTATAGTTTCCATATTTTCAATTTACTATAGTCGTTAGCGAGTATAATTTTGTAAACTCGTAATAGGGGTACTGGCCTCTAAGTTCACCGGACCTTACTCCATTAGACTTTTATTTACGGGGAGAATATATTAAGAGACGCATTTACGTCAAGGATGCTCCAAGTTATGAGGACCTTCATAGTAAAGTAGTCACAGCATTTAATGAAGTAAAACTTTCTCAGACCCAAATTATGTTAAAAAACAGTTAATGAAAACGTGCACAAATTTTAATTTGAAAGAAATGGGCTCCACTTCGAACAGTCATTAAAATATCATACAATAGATAGATCGCTAATGGTTTAAACTTATGAGATCTATTAAATAATATCTAGCATAATTTATAAAGAAATTTTCTAAATACACATATTTAAATATATTTAATTAAATATTAATAAACTAAGTAATGTATTGGCTACTTACTAATAGTATTGATTTCTAATAGAATATAGAATAATCGCAATGTAATATTAATGTTCACATAAAGTGTCAGCCACAGGAGAAATGTGCCTTGGTTTTTGTTAACAAGGCGTATCACTTTACATAGTTTCAAATACGATATTCCGATACATCGAATAGTATGATGGATAGATTTATCATTAATGATAACAGCTAAAAAGACGAATTAATTATTATCTAAGGATTCATCTGTAATAATGATGTAACAGGTTCTTGTTATAAAAAGCCTCGTCAGAAAAAATCCGATGACCTTAAAAGATATGATATGTATTATCAATATGTGATGTAGAGGGTGGTATAAAATTATAATTTATTTTTAAAATTCAGAAAAAATTGAAATTGTTTAAGCTTTCACGATGTATACTGTATTTGTATACTGTAAACTACTCTCTGAGTAGACTTTTGAGAGTACTACTCGTGACCACGGCCGTTGCATTACGGCCGAAACGTCGAGAATCGAGTAAATACTTCGATTAAGTCCCGTTTACAGTATACAAAATTGAAATTGTTCGTTGTTTAGACTGCTTAGTAAGTTAACGTTCTAATTCTTGTAACATCTAGAAGGTGATGCAGGGAGAGAGGGGCTTAAAGTTTACAGCTAAAGATAAAAACTAAAAGCTAAAGATAAAACTATTTCCAGAATTTATCATGACATTGAGCCTCTCCAGGCTTAAAACACCTATATATTCAATGCCTTCAATCTTTAGGCAGAATGCGGGTGAAGCAATTTTGAATTTCACTGCATCTAGTGTGTGAGCATCACAAAATTTACAGAAAGTAATAATTTTATTATAGGTATCTAAGAATTTTAGAAGGAATATACAATAATAGATCAATTTGTAAGCTGATAGAATGTGTACTTACGAATGCAGCCAACTTTGCTTCTATCCGCAATAGTTATGTGGCGTCTTCGCGATATCTGAGGAGTGCTAAGGGTAGTCATATCAATAGTATCTAAAAAAAAATTATAATAACATAAATTGCTTGACTATAATTAGATAGTTAGGGCAACTAGTGGAAAGCAGATTTTGTGGTGCATTCTTTTATTCTAACGGGATGACTATAGATCACAATTGAGACAAGTTCTCTGAAGATCCTGATAGTTTTACTTGGTCTCCGCGGCTCTAGCATGATAGTTTATAAAATTTTTGTTGTCATGGTAACAAAATTTTTTATTACTACTCGCACATCGCACGCTTGCCACGACTAAATAACCATGCGATAGTATTATTTCATCGATGATTTTAAGTGTGGTGTAAACATGGGTGATAAGAAACAGAAAATGACAGAATATACCACCGACTTCCATGATAAGTCATTTTTTTAAATATTTTTTTTTGTTTTTTTTTTCACACTACATTTACATATATCTAGTTCAGCTCAAAATCAACAAAAGCCCTTCATGCAGTGAATTATGTAAAAGCAAGCAAACAACATGTTGTCAATATTACTTACTTTTATAGTGAGTTTCATAAATGTTTTTCAAATTTATATTAAGCAATGAAAACGTCCCAAGAATACGTCGCATGAAACGTAGAAGCTGTACCAGCAATAAAAATAGTATAAATTGTTCTACGAAATAAATTGCTGATATACAGGCAAGAGACTCTGAAAAATATATTGTATTTCTTACAAGGTTATACAATTTTAAATCGTTTATCGTAGGTTTATAGCATAATGCTTCGTGTGTTAACTAATTTTCGTAAAAATGTATTGCCCTATAAAAATTCTTTGATTTTTGAGTTTTGAGTCTTTTTAAAGTTATTGGATGAATCACTGACCCCCTTGGTCAGTGATTCATTACTAATTCCATATTAAAAAAACACATAAAAAGTATGGAATTTGACAGATGTCAGTTTATTACTAAGTTAATGTTTAAATAAAGTTGTTATTTGTTTATTAATAATGGGGTTAGAGTTTCAATCTTGGAAATACTTTAGAAGCCAATGATTTATATATGTATGATCATTGATAGATGCCACGTCTCTGCGCTATTTTATTGTAACGTCACTTCGACGTCGACAACAGCGGCAACGCACCTCGCTCCACTGCCACAAATTCCTTCCAGATTTTGTTAGAAGGTAAGTAAAATATATTATGTATTTAGTTTTATTGTTAATATTGATTATTCGTTAATTTCGTGTACTACAATTTATTGTAAAATAATTATTTTAATAATTCCTTTTGACCCAATATTTTTTTGATTGAAAATTAAATTTCTTCATTTCGTTACTTCTCTTTAGATTACTTTTAGTATAGTAATTATAGAAATACAAAATTTTTATTTCAGACGCTTTTTAAGAGGACGATCAAAAATTTTGTGAAATGGCTCATTTGTGTTTAAGAACTTATACCTACAATACCTGCAAGAACTCAATGAGGCGCTCTACTTGCAACTCTTGGGCTTGCTAAGAATGCCCATCAAAATATCCACTCCCTTTTGGCTTCTCAAGCCTCTCTGCCCATATATTAGAAAGTCCGCCATGAACTTTCAGTTCACGTTCGCCGAATGTAGTGCGCCAAGAAAACGTTATTGTAGACGTGAACTTCCCTAAATCGATTCGCTGGACCCTACACTTCACGATCTAATTCTATCTATGTAAACGCAGTACATAAGACCGCATTAGAGCTACTTCTAATCCAATATATTGGATATTACGGACACGTGGTTACGATGGACCACTTGAGCAACCGCTGTCGTTGCCGAAACCGTCAGTGTCAGAGTATCACCTCAAGGGTAACCAGAATATGATCAGTGCAGCATGGAAGCATATTAACGCGAAGTGCTGATGTCTGTGAAACACTATACACAATTTTTCTCCTTAAACATCTTTCTCTTTGCGTCGGAACGCATACACGGAGAGGAACAGCGACGAGACGCATCGCTCGATAGACACCTGAAGCACTTTGAGGAAACGCAGATCCATGCGAATAGTTTTTTAAGGATTTAAGGATATCGTTACAACGACACCCCATCGTGAGACTTCCTCTTCACCAAGTAGAGCGACGTTATTGATCAAACGACGCTGCTAAAAACCAAAGTGGATAGGTACGGTTAAGTAAGATTTTTTATTTTAAAATGCATAAATGAGGTGAAACGTACGTTGCTTGCCTGCCTGCTATGTACCCTATACGTGACCACTGTGCCAATGGATCATTAGACAATAAATAGTATTATGTTGTAAAATTTACTAAAATTTTAAAAGCAGAGTTAAATATACTCACTATTAAATGTTCGATGCTTGTAAACAAATGTTACGTAGACACAATATAATATAGCTTCGCTTATTATGTATATTATTTCATACAAGTCGATATATTTACTATTAACATAGTTGTTCTTAATATCCTTGAGCTGTTCTTGAATCTAAAAGATTTATTTGTTTTAATGTTTTAAATATTAATCTTAAATATTATTACTTTAAATTATTTTAGGATTTTATTGCTGGTTGCTGCACTCGGGCAAAAATTGAGCTTCTTGATTTATAGCTAGCTTAAATTATAATTAAGAACTGTGAACAATAGTCTAGCATGTGTTTTCTGACTAGAGGAGCTGGGCCAGAGTCCACAACAGTGCGCACAGGTCATCGAATATTATGAATCCATCATAATTTACACCGCTACGAAACTTCATATAACGCATTTATATAAAGAACAATAAATAGAGGGACAACGAGGAAGGGAATGAATGGGTATAGTATTAGATGGAGATAATAATACCAAACCAACAACAATCATCAACGAATGATGTTAACATCAGTTCAGTAGTTTTACACTACGATCAAATATCATTTATTTCAAAAATACGTTAAAAATCTCTTTAAAATCATAATCCTTCCTGTAGTTTAGTAAAAGATTTTTACTAAAAGGATATAGTCATGGTTTACAGAGAAGCTGAAATATTTGCGAAAATAAAAATAACTGACTGTTACACCACCAACAAGAGCTCAGCTCTTTAAAAAAATGAAGTGAATGAAAGTGATATTTTATCTCTTTAAAAATGGTTGTAATAGATGATACCTCTAACACTTAGAGATGTGGTAAAAGTCAATTCTTGAAAATGGGAATCAATGTAATAACATCCTGTTTTGAAAATCAACAAATGTCCGGAAAAAAAATTTAATTAATAGTTTTAATTTAGGTTTTAACCAAATAAATCCTTACAACATTTACAAAAAATCTGGAGCGGCAGCGCGTAGTTTAAAAACTAGGATATAATGAAGATGAATAATATTACCTCATTTAAAATATGTAGACATTCTTTGATCATGGCAAGCCTTGAGCTTGCTTGTAAGCTACATAACGTTAATAACATTGCCACAAGTAAACTTACAGCAATCATCACGAATATCGTAAATATGAATACTTGTTCAATTGCTACTTTCGTGCCGAAGAAAATAATTGTAAGACCTGGAACGGTTAACTTTAATACTTAAGAGTGCACGTATCTAATATTTATTAAATAATAATAAGGTTTCAAGTTTTTAACTTTCAAAATTTCGGTATTTCTTTCAAATTTTCGTTTCCCACTGAACCCCTTATTTGTAGAATATTTTTAAACTCCGATACAGGACATGTTATTTACTTTCAAACATCAGCTTAACAAATAAAAATATATTTTTTAATAGATTCACTTATTAAAGGATCGTGTAGTCCTTGTCAAGACAAAATAAACGGGTGTAAGATCTAGCGTAGATGTCTAGTTAGTTCAATTAAAGACTAACCTATACATCTACAGCGTTTTATCATAACATAAGATTGGCATCATACATACAATAAAACAGTGTTTCCTACGCATTCGGTTTGTTGTTTTATTCCATTGCCCCCTTTATCAGTTATCAGTACCTAGTCTACCCATAAGTTCTGTTACAAAGAAAGAAATATTTTTTTAATTGCAAATAACATTTAGTACCTTAATAAAGCAATGAAAAATATAAAAGCCTAGAAGAAGAATGAAGTCGTCTTCATTGGCTGTAATACACAGTCCTTTAAATCTTGAGGCCAGTTATGAATAGATGCACGCACTCTTTCCATGGGGAATTTCTTCACTGTCAATAGTATGGATTGTTTTAGGGACTCCAAATTATCATGACGTTTAGAACAAGCTGTGTTCTCTAAAACTAACCGTAAATCATAATCCAGCGAAATAAGATCGGGACTAGACGACGGACAGTCTTCAGCTCTGATGAAGTCCGATACGTTCACTTCCAACCAATAATGCGTGCATCGAGCTTTATGTACTGGTGCCGAGTATAGCTGGAATGACCATACTTGGTTATTAAACATGGTGCTATTAAGGGGTTTAACTACCCTCTTATGAATAGTGATGTTGCACTCTTTAGACTAGTTGGGAAGCTTCCTTAGAGCTTTGAGTACCTATAAAAACGGTCATTTTGTTTGTTAAAATGTAGCTCAGTTGTAAAAATTTTCTCATCCGTAAAGTATATTTCTTCGCTTCAGTATTTATTTCGATTTTACCACCACATTATCTTTAATTTACCAGTTAAGAAATGACCTGTTCGTCTCTTATAGGCTGCAAGTCCTAAGTCATCTCTTAAAATACGCGACATGGTTCTAGGTGCTATCCTTATTTCTCGAGACGAAATCTTTTGCTTTCGAACAGAATTTCTTCGAATTCTTTCCCTTACTACTATGACCACCTTTTTCGTACGAACACTAGCAGCAGGAAGCAAAATGGCGTTATAGGACGTATTAGCTTTGTAGCGTTCCTAAAATTACTGCCAGTGCCTACTATTTAATCATTTTGGGTTGTTGTTGTCAGTTGATAAATCCATAAGATGAGCTAGAAATTTTACAAGTGGCTAGTACTATGAATGAATGAATGAACGAAATGCACTTTATTGTGCATATACTTACCAGAATACAGAAAAAAGTAACATTTTAAAGTAATTAACTGGTACTGTCAGTAGATTTCGGAAGCAGCATGCACGTGTGACGTCATCGTCAATTTTACGTCGTTTCGTGTCACGTGACTTATAAAATAAATATTGTAAAATAAATACATTGAGTTATTATTACTACGTACGTAGTACATATAACTCAATGAATAAATATAATATATGACTTGTAAAATAAATATTTTAATAAATAGATTTAAATATAAAATATTGATTATTTACAAATCATTTCACTACATAATGCCTATAAAATCATATTAATTAAAGATTACATTTAATAAGTTTTTATTTTAAATACCAGATTGTAACAGTACCTATTTATGGTCAGACTAAGTATATTTAGATAAATTTAACAACTTAAAAATACTCCCTCCTTGCTTTGCTTTTTGTCATGATTAATCTACATAAGATTAATCACGACAAAAAAGTGACAGAAAAAAATAAAAAAAAAATCTCCCATGCAAGTAAAATGGGTATTTTGGTATATTTTTTTTTTGTCGAATAACCTCTCGTGTGGGGTTAAATTGGCATTTGAAAAAGATTATGAGTTTGAGATCACAATTTTTCGATTTACAAATCTGTTTCTGAAATATTTGGTTTTAATGTACAATTTTTGTTAGAGGTAAGTGTCCTCCCCCACTATCTTCCTAACGGTTAAATGTGAACCCTTGAAAAAAAATACAGCAGTAGTATTTAAAATGAAATTTAAATGAAAACTATCAGAGCTGAGTAGGAAGTAAAAATTTAAAAGTAATACTTATAAAATGTACTCGGACAAGTATAATTTCAAATAATTTGTATTAAACATTAGTTGACTATTGTTAATTATGTTAAAAATAATGGATTTTAATATAATTTATGAACAACGTTAAGTTAAAAAACAACGTCATAGCAGATTTTATACAAATAATAATACCCGTTTGAATAGCAACGTTCGACAGTACGCGGCGCTCTGCGCTGAAAAAGCCGCGCTCCGGAGTAGGTACCTATATTAATATTTTTTTGCTCAATGAGAATAACTGATGGTAAAAATGGTAATGGTGGTTCGTACGCGAGTTCAACTCCCACTGGGCCGGTTTTTATATCGATTTGAAGCAAGTGATTCAAAACTGTTTGAATGCTAGTTCCAAGGCCCACGGCAAGCTGAATGGTAGATGGAGTTAGATAGTATAAAGATTTAATATTTATGTAAGCTCCGTACACGTCTTTACTGTTTCATGTTTTATCACAAACGATAATAATAGATTTGTCCAGCAGTGGATGTCTTCCGGCTGATGATGATGATGAATTTCCAACGAAATTGAATGACAGTTAAATAAAAAAGGTTCTACCGATTATTGTAAGATACATACATAGAATGACATGAACGACGCATCCATAAAAAGTGAAAAATGTGGAAACTATCTTGTTTGAGTAGAGCGGAAATGGAGTTACGCCGCCCAGACACAGCAGGTACAGCAACAACTCATTATTATTGAATAACGGCATTTTTTTTAAACCGATTGAACTGTAAAAAAGAAATTTTAGTTAATCTTAATTCCATGAAACAATATTTTTATTTTTTATAGTATTATTGATGTAGTAATTTTTTTCATTAACACTAAGTGATATTTTAAATTATTTTATCTACACTAATGTTGTAACATTCTACTTATGTTACCAATACTTGACTTATAATGACTACTGTTATAGCTCAGACAACAAAAAACTCAATTTAAGCAATTTGACATGATGTTATAATATCCAAATCGATATCGTAAAATCTCATTTTAACACTGTGTGAAAGCGAGAGAAAGAGAGAGTGAGGGGTGAGAGAGCCTTATTTCAAAATCCTAACAGCGCGCGTTCGCTCCTGATTGGCCCTGCGCGCTGCAGCTGCGCTCTCATTGGTTCAATGCCTGCTTGGAAAGGATTTGCGAGAAAGAGACAAAGCTCTACAAAAAAATGAAAGCAAAAATGAATGAAATGAGAGGGAGAGAAAAATGGTGAGAGAGACGTATGTCAAAATCCTTAACAGCGCGCACTCGCTCCTGATTGGCCCAGCGTGTGCTGCAGCTGCGCTCTTATTGGTTAGATTTTGATGGCGACAAATTCACTGCACTGCACAGTGCACAATGTTTTATTAATTGATTAATTCTATTAGTCAGTATTAGCGAAAATCAAATAGTTTTAGAATTAATATTATAAAATAAATACATATTATTATATAAAAGTTGAACAGACGAGATACTGTAAAGTTAAATATTACAAAATATTGATGTATGGTATTAGAGTAAACAACAAAGTTTTGTGTTTAATATTAAGTATAACAACTTGAATATATTTTAGCAAGTTTTAGTGTTAATATCGGTGTGGACAAGTGTTATTAAGATAATCTTAATGTTTGTACCATAACTTAATCAAGTATTTGTGTCCTGTGGAAGAGCGGAGAATCCCACTACAGGTATTTATTTACTTAAAGGGTTTTCTCCAAACATTGTACTAGGCATTTAAGTTTTGCTCAAAGAAATAAATAACTTATTATTATTGTTATTATTAGTGAAGATAAAGTAGTGTATGCAACTGCATATAACACGGGTATTAAAACATTTGTTAACTATTTTGAAACTCGCTTTCGCTCGTTTCAAAAAATCCACTCGTGTTTTAATACCCTTCATTATATGACAGTTGCATAAACTACTATTATGAATTTATTTACATACACATCGAAGTGAACTAAATCAATCGTTTGAAATTGTTACCTACCTACCAAGGTAGGTAACAATTTCAAATTCCTACTTTACTTCGAACAAAGTATTGTATTGTATTTGTCATTACTACTGTTTATTACACTGTTGTAGGTTTTTAGTCAATGTTGCAAATAATTTTATTGCATTGTATGATATGTAAATTATTGATATTATAATATTAAAGTATATAATATAGTATGTTCATTGCGGGCATTTAATTTTATGTAGTAACTATTAGACTGGGTTTTATTTTCAACGAATTACAATCTATACTAAATATTGTACGTGATCATATTTTTACTAAGAGCAGATAACATAAGAATAGTATTTTAGCAAAATAATTGTAGGTACTCAAACACAAACAAAAGCAAATAATTAAGTTGTTGCCATACTGACAAATAAATCAAATCTTTAACTTTCAAATGCTTTATATATTGCAACAGTAATTATATTCGTGACTTTTATGCTAACATTTGCATCGATTACTTATGTATACTAAGATTAAACAACACTGTATTCCCTTATCGTTTAACTCGTATTACGGCATTAGTAAGTATGATATTATGTATTTCCTTTATAAAGCTATTATCTAAAAGAAACACTATGAAATATTGTTAAACGACTTACTTTATCCTGAAATATAATTTTACATACTTGATATGCAGGGTGTGGCGTAAAAAATGAATATACCGGAATCGGTCGATGCCCCCCCTTGTGGGCTATTCAAAAAAAATATTTTTATTTTTTTTGGTTTGAATTTAAAAAAAAAAGTGGGATAAATAACATTTTTTCAAAATAATGCGACTCTAACTCACTAATTTTGCTATAGTAGTCACAAATTTTGGAATTTTTGTATTTTGTTTTTTTTATTATGCAGCTAATTAATTATTTCATTGATAACAATAAAGAGATTTTCTTAGATTGCATCAAAATTTAAAAAATAAAATAAAAATGATAACAATAAATCTATGATTATTTGATTTACTAACTTTGTATGTCACTTGGCAAAAAAAAATCTATGATAGTAAGCTTGCCCATTGCTTTAAAAACATGTATAGTTATTGCAGATTCTAAAAAGGTATAAAACATGTTACATTTATGCCGATATCTTTAAAAAATATCAATGCAAGTTCTCGTTGACCACAATTTCTTAATTGAGTAAACAAAGGAACATAATACAAAGGGTTACTTATCTAGGTTTTACGGGTTGATCCTTTGTTGAATGCGTAAGAGCAGGTAGTCCCTGTTGATAAGTCAATCAGCCATTTAGATAACGACCTTGTTACCACAACTTATTGTCGTATATCCCAATCAAGAGTTAAGGGTGGATCTTTAGATATAGACACAGCATTTTGGGGTAAACACAAATCTTGTATGAGGTAGTGCCACACTGCATGCTTGCATGCAGTCGAATTGGGCCGGCACGACCGGGGAGGTACCTCTCGCTTACACCAGACTGGCGTAAAGTTACAGCTGTGCTGTCGCTTTTCGATTTTCGAAAAATTCTAAAATTTGTGACTACTATAGCAAAATTAGTGAGTAAGAGTCGCATAATTTTGAAAAAATGTTATTTATCCCACTTTTTTTTAAAATTCAAACCAAAAAAAATAAAAAATATTTTTTTTGAATAGCCCACAAGGGGGGGCATCGACCGATTCCGGTATATCCATTTTTTACGCCACACCCTGTATATGTTACCAGGAATATATGGAATTTATCCCGCCAAGTGGCGCTGCAGTCAGAATGTATAGTGTAAAATATTTGTATATTCGAATCTGAATATAAAGCATTTTCAAATCCCCTTCAATACACACGAAAAATATCGTCAAAATCGGTCGAGTCGCTTTGGAACTGGAGATCGAAATAGTTTTGGAATTGTATGCATTTTAAAGGAGATAATATATTCAATTCCTAGACTTCATACATTTCCGGTAACATATAAATTAAAGCCACCTTTCGACGGCATTTACGTTCATGCCAATTAAATATTACCTTCACTCGTGAAGTTATCCAGAACACAACAAGAATTTGGTATCACCCAATAATTAATCAAACTATCAAGTCACTTAACAATCCAATTTTTTTATCAAGACCGTTTAGGGCATTGCTAGCAACACTAGGTACGTAGTGTAGGGACAGGTATGACTGAATTATATCAAGCTAAAGGTCGGACATTAAATTGACTGAATGTAAAGGTGAACCATAATTCTAGAATACTTGTCAATACAACTAGTCTGTTTTAGTACTCAACAATAGTGTTGTGAATTTTGATGTAAAACGAATGTGACAAAATAGGAATCTTGATAAAACGCTGTGTCCATACATTATCTCCTCATTAAACTCTCATCATTGCTGGCAACACTTATGTAAGTGTAATAATTATATACGGACTTGTTTACAGTTGAATGGGCATTACTCACCGGAGGTACAATTAATCAGTCTTATTATTAGTATTTTATCTATGACTAGCAGCGCCACGCGGTTTCACCCGCTTAACCCGCGTACTCAAGCGTTATGGTATATACCCTTCCTCGCTAAATGGACTAACACTGAAAGAATTTTTCAATTTGGACCAGTAGTCCCAGAGATTATCACGTTCAAACAAACACACTCTTCAGTTTTATATATTAGTATAGATTATTATTATTCGTCTCCTTATATCTCCGATATCTGTATGTATTTAAGGTAGGTATGGCGTTTAACTCCCAGTGTTCAATAACGCTCGAATGCTAAAAATCGTGAATAGTGCCGAACGAGTTACTTTCAACTTCACGCACGCATAGAATAAGTCTTTTTCTTTTTTTTTTAGATCGAACTACGCTAACAGGCTGAAGGCCCAGTGCAGCTTCATCTGTATGAGAGGCGAGTGCCCTAAGGTAGCTCGAGTCTCTGTATTTGTGGTCGATGGGGGTGCAGACCCCCCTTCTTTCCCAGCTAGTCTGGGAGGAGGCAAACCGGATTATTAAGATTAATAGGTTATGCCATTATTATCTTGGCCAGAAGGATAGCGGGTGTCCTCCTCTCCCCACCTCTGATGGATGGGAGCAGCTCACGCGCGGCAGCTAAAAAGTAGCCGACACGGGTCTTGAGTTAGAAGAGCTCTATGAGCTATCATGATTCATGACTGGGGGGCCCGGACCCCCCCTCCACCACTGGCGGGTGGTACAAC
>LUGF01003936.1:0-10649 GCA_001625245.1 Calycopis cecrops | reverse complement strand
CCGACATCACCCTCTGGAGAGGGATCATCTGCGGGGGTTGGGGAGTTGGCTCTAGCAGCTGTAAACTCTAAAAAAGCTTCCATCAACTGAGGATGGGCTTTGATGAAGGCTAGGAAATCGTTCGCCTTAATTTTCCCCATGATTGAGGAAATGCTATTGTGAGAGGGGCTAAACTACGATATTCTGGGACAGAGATCGGTAAGGGGACACACACAAAGCAACCTAGTCCATCCCGCAGGAGCGGAATGGGTGGGTGAATAGAACCCCGCTAAGTGCGGGGGTGTGAAAAGTAAGTGTACTTACTGAATCCGCTTACACACTGAGTCTAAAGTTTCCCGGGGAAACTAAAACACAACGCGACACTAATGTTACACAAACCAACGTTTAATTTAGCAGCGGCAGTAAATTAACGCGAACAAAAAGCCTCACGTCGGACGGGCTAGCTGGAGGGGCTTTTAAATCGAACGCGGCACAATCACACAGACACTTGCACACGTGTAGTACACCTTTCGGTTACCGCGGACGTTCCTGAACGCTTCAAAAACACGCAGCGAACACGTGGTCGGTACCAGAGGTTTTAATAATTAAGAATAAGATTGTGGAACAGGGGGAGCAGTGCGATCCACATCTCAAGGACACCGACAGTGCACGCTGTTATTATAAAAAATACTCCGACAAATTCGTAAGTTTTAGTATATTTATTATGATTTACATTTCTAAATTTGAGATTAGCGCTTATTTTAGGAACTTTTATTTCATGTCTCGTTGACAATTTGATTGATTTGTTTGTAAATATGTGTGAAAATATGAGATCTAGGTATAAGGTACTATTTGGCTAATAACGCCCCATAAAGTGAGGCTTGGCCTATAGCCTGTATGGGCGCTATTATCCTTAAATAGCCACGCAAAATATATATGTATATATATTAATGATTTGCTTTTTACAGATCAGGGAAATGAATCCATCTCATTCCACACGTAAGAGAAGAGGGGTGCATGGTCTGAAGACACTTTGATGTTTAAGCTGTCAAATGTTGTGCTTAATTTCAGGGAGTTAATTGATGCACTAGTCTGGGGCGTCATTGTCCATCTACGTTTAATAGCGCCCAATAAGCATTTTATAATTTTCTCTATTTTTTTTTTCAAATTTCCTTAAATATTTATAGTTAGTATTAGTAGAAATTACGAGATGTGTTAGACGTGTTACAAAATTTAAATATTACTAATATTTGTAGTTTAAATAATGATAATTATAATGCTGCCTAAAAAGACTTTTTCTTTTTTTACTTTTAGACTTTTTTTTTTACTTTTTGACTTTTAGGTTTTTGACGGCTCTAAGTCGAAATATTTATCTCTATTAAGAAAATAAGCAAATTTAATATATGGGTATTATTAAAAACTGTATCTTCAATAACACCCAAAATAGGGTATTCAAAAAGCCTTAGATTGACGAACATTATATGACTTATATCACCTATGTTTTAGTTTTCTATATTCTATAATTATAGTCAATAAAACAATTATTTTAGTTTTTTAACAGTTTTTTAATTCAATCATTTAATTCCGTTATCGCATCCTGCGTTGTTAAGTCGTGTCTTACGTTTATCTTAACCTACCTACAAAAAAAATGGTGCTAAAGAAATGTGCAAAATGTAATAGTAATATTACCAAAAAAGCTCCTGGACTGGAATGTAGCAGGTGTGAAAAAGTAGTTCACGCTACAAGTGACTGTGCCAAATTAACTACTAAGCAATTGGCTGCCCTAAGAGCATCTGATGGGCTAGAATGGTACTGTGATGAGTGCAAACATAGCACTAGTAGACCTTCCTCATTCTATATTCCAGAAGAAGATGAAGAAGAAAATATCGTTCCATCTTTTGATATGCGTAAGTTTATGAAAGATATTACGGTTGAAATCAAGAAGTCGATCAAAGAGGAGTTAGAGAGCTTTCAACAATCCCTAGAGTTTATCGGCGACCAAGTAGCAGGGATTGAGGAGATGCTAAAGAATCAGAACAACAAAATAAAACAACTAGAAAATAAAAATATTGAACTTATGAATTCAAAAAGAAACCTGGAACTTCGTGTTTCTGCAATGGAACAACGCTCAGAAGAAACCGAACAAAAAAGTTTATGTACCTACGTAGAAATTGCTGGACTGCCTAATATTCCACACATGGATGCGAAAGCGGTGACTAAAATTATAGCAGCTAAATTAGAAGTCGAGGATTCAACCATTCAAGAAGCACGTCAAGTAACTGGAAGATCGGAAAGGTCTGGCTACATCCTAGTTGAGTTTAACAACAAATCTGCTCGCAACACCTGGATCACTGCTGCCAAGTCAAAGAAACTAACGGTAGGGCAAATATCACTTCCAGTGCCCTCAGAAAAAGCAACCGGCAAAGTATACATTCGAGCAGCACTTACTAGGAATACGAAAACTCTTCTATACCAAGCAAAACAGCGCCTACAAATACCTGATGGCCCTTTCAAGTATGTATGGTGTAAAGAAGGTAGAATATATGTAAAAAATCTGACGATAGCGAAAATGTTGTAATTGTTCGCTCCACTAACGATATCGAGTCACTAATTGCATCGCCACAAAATAAATTAAGTGAGTGAAATATAATGTAGTTATCCTACTATGTATGTCCAATTTTTCATTATAAAATTCGATCCAACTAATAATGAGCTACCAGTTAGCACAGAGCTCTTCAATTGTGTCAACTTAAATTCATTCTACAAAATATACTTACCAAAAACATTCGCTTATCATGCCTACATGTAAATATTATAAGGTCGATGCTCAAAAACCTTACTACACTGTTACAAATGATCAATAACTCAGTTCAAACCATAGACATGATTATTCTTACAGAAGCAGGAATCTCAGATGAGATTTCTAACTTATTCCTAATTCCCGGTTATAGAATGCATTCTCAGCTTCGAAGGCACAGAAAAGGAGGTGGGATTATAATTTATATTAAAAAATACCTTAAATTCACTCAAAACAGTATAAACACCCGCACATTTGAATATCTTGGAGGGCTTCTAAAAACTCCGCACAATGACGTGATAGCTGTAAATGCAATCTATAGACCGCCGTCATCTAGTAAAAAAATATTCATCCATGAACTTCAACACACACTAAGTACTCAGAGAAATAATAACTCAAAAAACATTGTTACTGTCGTACTGGGGGATATGAACATCGACCTTAAATCACAAACATTAATTCAAAACATGTACTTAGATATGATGTCCGCGTATGGTTTAACGTGTGCGATTTCAGACTACACTCGAAAAGAAAAACGTAAAAATCAAACAACTAAATCGTGCATTGACCACATATTTACGCGATCGCACACGTTAACACCGTACGCGGCAGCTCTCGACACTGTTCTGGCTGATCACCGCGCGACCGTCCTTTGTCTATTAAGTGACCCGTCCGATTGCTGCAAAATACAGCATGCGCGACAGAAAAAAATGATTATTACTGATAAAAAAAATATGTATGATATATTGGAGTCTCAAAAATGGAATGAAACTGCCAACCTAAAAACTGCAGACTGCATCTATATGTACATATCGGATGCTTTTAATAACGCCCTAATCAAATCGAAACGCGAAATAATTATCAGTAATAAAGTTAGGAAAAGACTCCCTTGGCTAAACAATAACATAGTAAAGCTATGTGAACTGAGGGACGAATGTTTTAAACTCTGGAGAAAGGATACAAATAACAATATTTTATGATTAAACGAACTTACCTGTACGTGAAGTTCTATCATAATTATACCCGCGCCGAGTCCGAAGAGATTAGTACTGTAAGTAAATATATATTAATATAATATAACCATGTAGTTACGCCGTAGGTGTCGCCACTCTAGCACTTAGTTGAGGTAAATAAAAAATATACCCTCTTTTTTTTTTTTTGTTGTGCTACCGCTCGACTCGCCCCTCTGTCTCTCGTCATTTAGTTGAGAGTAACTCGGGGTCAAGGTAGAGAGAAAATTAATTGATGTGTTACCGATAGAATGTATGTTAAGGATACTAATAATAATTAATCAAGGGCCAGTAAAAATTTTACTGGGAGGGCGGGATGTACTAATCTCTTCGGACTCGGCGCGGGTATAATTATGATAGAACTTCACGTACAGGTAAGTTCGTTTAATCATAAATTATACCCGCCCCGAGTTCTCGAGATTAGTACTGTAAGTAAATATATATTAATATAATATAACCATGTAGACTTTGAGAGTTTGGTTTTATATTATAGGAGATAAGCATCAATGAATAAATACTTTTCAAAGATTAATTTTTGTACAATCATCTTTACTTGACAAAAATTACAACAAAAACAGTACAAATAACTTTCTTCAATTACAGATTACATATTATTGATATTGTAATGCTATAATTAACCAACTTATATGTAGGTACTATTGTAATAGCTAATACAATTAGATAATCTAACAATTTTTGAGCGACCTTAATATGTCAAATAGGTAAATTACTTCACTATAATATAATGAATATAAAATCGTTCTAAATTGATAATTGAATATGAATAAGTTAAGTATGTGTGATAACAGATTGTGTTAAGGTGGTATCAGAATCCTCACTGATTATGTTTCTGTGGTAAAACCTAACAATAGTTTTAGAGTTCCTAGTCCACCCAGCCGTGTGACGGATCGTATCTACATTTACACCCATCGAGTGCGCGCGCGACGTAGCAGCGTGTCGAGTGCTGTGTGCACTGTACGTGCTAGTGTCGATCCCGCACTCGCCGAGTGTACGTTTTACCCAACGACTGAGCGTTTGGGTGTCAACTGGTGTTTGCGGACATCTAATACCAATGAATAAATTATCAGATTTTCTCATTGATGAGGTACGATCAATATAAAAAAGTAAAGAAGTAGCTAGACAAATGGGTAATTATTCCTAATCTTTGATATAGTTTGAATTCTATGTGCTGTAGAAAGAGGTAGTAAAGTGACTGTTTTTAATGTAAGTTTCTTCAAAGAAAGAGTTTCATTAGGGTACCAAATATGTAATTTGCCTAAAACTGTCATCATTAGATAAAACTGAACCCAACACTAAAGATAGCGCAGATCTACACGCATTTAGGGCACCATGTTGATAGCCCTCATTAAACAATTGAGTAAAGAAAAAATAACTGTAGGCACAGATGCTTGATAAATATTCATTGAATGGTCTATACAAAATTTCCACTATTTTTTCAGACATACATCGGTCTGTTTTATAGAGTTTGATGGTAATAAGGCTAACATGATGTCTAGTGATGAGTTTGGTATGCTTCCTTTACCGAGCGCGTTTCTGATAATCGCCCTGCCACCAGAGTAATGAACTCGTGCATTCGACGAGATTGATAGGGCACCTGGGTCTTGATGCCATGAGACGTAATTAGAACATTTTTTGTTAAAACGACTTGCGAATAAATCTGTTTCGGGGATGCCGAAGGTACGCGCAATCTGCTCAAAAGCCCAGTCGGCCAATTCCCACTCAATGTCGGGATGATTTTTTCTTGACTCGAAATCGGCGGTTTTATTGTCACTAGATTTGATCTATGAAGCAAATATGAAAAGCCGTTTTTTTTTTGCTTTCGCACCAATTCCAAAAGTCTCTAGTGACCTGAGTAAGATGGGGGTATTGTATACCGCCCATGCGATTGATGCATGATATTGCGGTTGTGTTATCTATACGAAGTAGAATTTTACAGTCGGATAGATCTTTTGCAAAAATCTTTAAAGCCAAAAAAGGCGGCAAAAATATGCTGTTTTTGTTCAATGATAGACCACTGGCCACTTGCTGTAAGCCCGTTGCAAGCGACCCCCCCACCCCATTGTTGAGGCGTCAGAAAATATCTCAACTTGGTAGTCATCAGTTCGTATTTTATGGACTGAATATTGTTTGAAGTGTATTGGGCTTTACTTTATGAAACGGTTATAATCATAATTATTCTTCAAGTTGAGGTATTTACATCGCTCCATTTCCTTAATATGTAACCAGCCATATTCAATGGCGGGGCAACAAACTACTAGGGACCCTAACATTTGAGCAAAGGCCCTAATCTTACAACGATTTATTGTAGAAAAGAGTTCAATCTGTTCTTTGAGCCGTTGTCTTTTATCTGAAGGTAAAGAAAACTGAAGATTATGTGAATCTATAATCAAATTATAAGAATTAATTAGTATAAGAAATTATAAAAAATATAAGAATTTGCAACTAGACGAGGGGAGAGAACACTCTTTCCATTATTTATCATGAACCCCAAAGAATAGAATAAACTTTTAGTAATTTGAATGTTTTCAACGCATTCGATATATGAACTACCGAAGCAAAGATAGTCTTCCAAATATTGTGTGGATAAAAAGCCCGCAGAGCGTAATAATTTAACTATAGGTTTAGTTATTTTGGCATTTAAATGGCAAAACTATATATTTGGATTCGAATTGAAATCTAAAGTACTTACGGTTCTATGTGTATTTTAATAAAAAAAATTGGCGTCTTTAAGATCAATCGTGGCCATTTGGCAATTTTTTGTTACTAATTTTAAAGCAGTCCTTAGATGCTCTAATTTAAAATGATTTGTTTTAATGAACTTATTTAAACATTTTAATTTTAATATAAAGCGCAATTTGCCATTTCTTTTGGTAAAAAATAAATGCTCTATAAGTACCTACTGATCCCTACAGTGGGTACATTCGGAGATAGCACCTATTTTAAGTAGGTAAATTATGTATGGCTTCAATGTCAAACATTTCTCACTATGCGTGTAGTGAGTTGTAACAGGTATAATATGTTGCACAACGGGTGCTGTAAATTGGATCTTATAACCCTCTGTCCGCGAGCGTATAGTACTGTCATCAGTAATCAGAGACCATTGATTAATAAGGTGTGATAAGCGACCAGCGTACTTAACAGTATGTAATAATGGTGGCGCGGACACGGAGCTTGCTGCGCTTGTGACGACTGCCTGAATGTGGATGCGTGCGGCGGCTGGCGACGCTGGTGCGTGGCCGGCGGGGGTGGCGCGCGCGCTGCTGCAGGCTGGCTCCGGGGCACTGGCGGCGCTCTACACGCTGCCGGCCTGCGCGTCGGGGGGAGAGCTCTGAGGTTTCCTGCTCTTTGATTTGACAACTATGGTCTGTTCGTATTAGATTTATTTAAATCAGCCTTTAGCTCGACTGCAGACTTATTGATGGCTTTAGCCGATTCTAATGTCTCCGATAAGTTATCGCCGAATAGCAACGAATTAATAATCCTTGTATTTTTAAGACATTCTTTCATGTCGTTATTTAATGTATGCAACATAAAATTTCGTCATGTGATAGAATCAGCATGTTGTAAATCATATAATATGCGAATAGACTCCAATAATTTTTGTAAAGTACTGTACCGTATCTGTACTTTTATCATTAAATTTTTCATTGATAATGTGCCTAAACAGACTATAGCGCTAGCCAACTGTCTCTGCTTCGACTCAATCCCATTGTCGCGTTTGACATTGTTGTCAGCGATAGCGGCCTTAATAGCCGGATTTATTTTTCGAGCGTCAATTTGTCCACACTTTCTGGGTAGCGTATACTTGAGTATGACTTCTTTGCGAGTCTCTTTGTTTAGTCCTTCCTTAGTAATAATTAATAAAGTAAGCGGGTAGCCAGCTCGCTTCGAATATCAGGGCTAAATTGTAAATGATCTGTAGGATCTTCTAAAATTTGCAGAACTTCAGTATCCAGCTCCGGCTCAGTGGCGGAGCTGGCGCCCGGTTGATTGTCCAAATCTATATTCGAATCACATTGATTTTCTGGCCAGTCCAAAAGCCAATATTCTAGCCGGAGTACCGGTGTATATGATTTATGATCGGTATATCGATACCTATCGGATATATCGGCGTATGATAATTTACAGGCAAATTATCATTCAGTATGATAATTTGTTATTCGGTACAAAATTTTTGGTAGGTAGCTATAAAATCGTAAATACGATTTCTTTGTTCATTGTTCATTACCACGAAGGGCAGAAAAATTATTAAGACAGGTTATAGTCCCCAGCGGACAGACCGCCAACCAATTTGTTGCGTCAAACAGCCCCAATGACTATTTAGGTTGTATAGAAATTCATCGTGAACTCAGTGTTCAATTTTATTCTATAAGTAAACTTATGGAAGGTAGAAAAATTATTAAGGTTACAGTCCCCAGCGGACACATCGCTAACCAATTTCTTGCGTCAAACAGCCCCAATGACTGTTTAGGTTGCAAAGAAATTCATCGTGAACTCAGTGTTCAATTATATTGTATAAATAAACATATGAAAGGTAGAAAAAATTATAAAGGTTACAGTCCCCAGCGGACACACCGCCAACCAATTTCTTGCGTCAAACAGCCCCAATGACTGTTTAGGTTGCAAAGAAATTCATCGTGAACTCAGTGTTCAATTATATTGTATAAATAAACATATGAAAGGTAGAAAAAATTATTAAGGTTACAGTCCCCAGCGGACACACCGCCAACCAATTTCTTGCGTCAAACAGCCCCAATGACTGTTTAGGTAACAAAGAAATTCATCGTGAACTCAGTGTTCAATTATATTGTATAAATAAACATATGAAAGGTAGAAAAAATTATTAAGGTTACAGTCCCCAGCGGACACACCGCCAACCAATTTCTTGCGTCAAACAGCCCCAATGACTGTTTAGGTTGCAAAAGAAATTCATCGTGAACTCACTGTTCAATTTTATTGTAAATAATGATAATAATGTAGGAACATACCAGTGCTGTTATTCTCCGAAATGTCTGCAACGATATTCTCGAGCTCATTGCTAGAACTACTTCTACTATTTTGCTGCCGAATGTTCCTTTCATATCGTTTTACTTTATTTTTATAATATTCTATAACTTGAATAAACCGTTAGCGCTTTGGCATTTTAGCGGTGTTGAGTGGCCGAGCACTTAAAAGCGAATGACGAGAGACAGAGGGGCGAGTCGAGCGGTAGCACAACAAAACAAAAAAAAAAGAGGGTATATTTTTTATTTACCTCAACTAAGTGCTAGAGTGGCGACACCTACGGCGTAACTACATGGTTATATTAAGTACATTAATATATATTTACTTACAGTACTAATCTCGAGAACTCGGCGCGGGTATAATATAAGATTACAGTACAACAAACTACGTAATAAAGTAAATAAAACTATTGAATTTTACAGAAATAAATATAATAAAGAGAAAATCAAAAAAAATAATAGTAACCCAAAAAAGTTATGGTGTGTAATTAACTCAATATGTGGTAAGGTAACACAAACAATTGATATATTTATTGTCGATGCGTTTAGCGCTCAAAAACTAACAACGTTAGAAATATCGAATAAATTCGCCACAGGATTTGAAAAAAGTATTAAAAATATTTTGCCTAATTGTAATTTACCTCTAATCGCAAATCCAACAAATAAGCCGGCGACTGTTAGTTTTAGATTCCAAAAGGCTACGCCAGATAAGATAAAACAACTTATTAGGTCGCTGAATAGTCATAAGGCTCCTGGATTAGACAAGATCGGTATGGTAGATATACAAGCTGTAAGCTCTAAGTTAGCTTCTTCTATTGCAAACCTTATAAATATCAGCTTACACACAGGGCAGTACCCAGATTCATTAAAACTGGGATGCGTAAGACCAGTCTTCAAAAAAGGAGATAAAAATAACGAAAACAACTACTACTCGGCCGCGTTGACATGGCACCTGGTTCAATTGATGACGTTTATAGTACTGAGTGAAAAAAAATATTTACATATAAAAGTTTTTTTTTTGAAGTAAGTATATGATATTATATCAACATTTATTTTGTGCTAAGCCTTTATTATGAGCTTATTGCTGTGGCTACACCGGACGGAGGGACAGATTTAGTACAGGAGATAGAGAAACAAAACTTATAAGGAATTATATAATATACATTCATTTGTTGAAGCCCTTCAATAAATATCAATGGACATCCGATTCAAATGGATTTAATTCACGCCCATGCATGTGGAGAATACGGCTTTACGCTCCGTACCATTCGACACAATCGGAAAAAAATCCATGCCAGTCGTCACTGAAGACTGAGATGCGAAGCTGGCTAACAAAAAATAATATAAATTATGATGCCACAATTACCAAACCAGAATTATACCAATTGATAAAATTAAATAAATTAAAAAAAATATGTGGTAGATGAATTATTGAGAGACAATAGCCATGAAGTCGTACGTCTGCCACCTTACCACTGCGATTTAAATCGAATCGAACATATCTGGAATTTAATAAAACAAAGGGTGGCTGACAAAAATATCGATGAGTCAGAAAGACAAATAGAAAAAATAAAAAGAGATAAGTAGCAGGTGGCCCATGGAGGAGAAAGAAGGGCAGCGCATTTGTACCTACAGTAATAATAAATAATAACAAAATAAGTAGAAAAAAAAATAAAATACACTAACATAAAAATAGAATTCTAATATCTGCCACTGCAATTTTTTTGACCCTTCTCATATTTTTTTTGATAAAAAGCATGCTATGTCATTTCTAACACCTCTAGTGTAGGGTTCGGTGTCGATGAGGAGAAATGAAACCACTGACTGCTCGATAAAGAC
>LUGF01003898.1:107479-119200 GCA_001625245.1 Calycopis cecrops | reverse complement strand
CTGTGCGCCACGGATGCTTATACAACCCACGAAACACGACGGCGCAGTGACCATGTACCTAAGCGCGAGGTTTTATGCAGCGTGGCAGTACCTCCTAAAATCAAATATCCAGTTATAGAGACGAGTGTGCTTACCTCGGTGCACAGATCTCTGTATTCGTTCTGTGCCTCAGGACATGTCACGATTGAATTGACGAAGCTGCATGCATCCGCGGCTGCCATCTATGTCCTTACTCATAAGTATCCACTATCCAGTTCATATCATATCAGTGTGCCTGTGGAGGCTACTGCGCTGCGTGAACGGCCTGCCGCAACGGTCGCCGACGGGAACCGCACCAACTATCCAGTTATAGATATCAGTGTGCATACCTCAGCGCACAGAGCTCTGTCGCTCTGTGCCTGTGCAGGTGCCTGTTGAGGCTGCTGCGCTGCGTGAACCACCTGCCGCAGCGGTCGCCCGGGAACCGAACCAACTATCCAGTTATAGAGATCAGTGTGCATACCTCAGCGCACAGAGCTCTGTCGCTCTGTGCCTGTGCAGGTGCCTGTTGAGGCTGCTGCGCTGCGTGAACCGCCTGCCGCAGCGGTCGCACGAAAACCCCACCAACTATCCAGTTATAGAGATCAGTGTGCATACCTCAGCGCACAGAGCTCTGTCGCTCTGTGCCTGTGCAGGTGCCTGTTGAGGCTGCTGCGCTGCGTGAACCGCCTACCGCAGCGGTCGCACGGGAACCGCACCACCGTGTGGATCATCTCGTGGACGCGCAGGTTGGACTTCTTGGCAAACGACTTGTCGCACGTTCTGGAATGTTCTTCGAATTAAAGGAAAGTTCTGGAATGTTCATCGTGTTGAAGGAAAGTTCTGAAATGTTCTTAGAATTAAGTGATTTAAAAAAAATCGGTAAGCTGTTTGTAATTTAACTATTTTGACTTAATAAATCGTCTGACCGCGAACAGTAAAGTTGGCCCATATTGTTATATCAGATTTTATAAAGCATAAATCCTCGCTAAAGAACACCGATTCCGTCCAAGGATGATCTGTGAGGCTATTGAAATTAGAACATACATAAACATCCACTTTTCAATAGAAAAGAGGGATGAGTACTTATTTCGGATGGGACACAGTGATAAACGTAATAAAATCAAAAGCCAAATGTAACACCTCAAGGCTGCAAGATACCATAAATATTTCTTGCGTTAATCGGGACAACTAAATAATTATAAATCTTCGAGTGTAATAGTACCATAGAAATAAGTTACACCGATGTACCTGCCCAGAAACCATTTTTTTGAAAGGCGCGAAAATATTTCAGCCAAACACCAGGCAATATTTTTGCACGGCAAATTCTTCATTCGCCATTGGTCAAACGAGAGCTGGCTGTATTGGCATTCGTCAGTTGCTTAGCCGAATGTCAGCTCTCATATGCTGTCATTCAAACACACCTCAAAAGACATGCAGCACAGATATCGCGAGCGAGATAGCATAAGCTCACGTCTTGTTATATTTTAAGCCTTATGAGGTGAAGAATTAGGTTTTTATTGCATTGGCGGTATAAATCGTATTAGATCGGCCTATGTTGCACTCTTCTGCGTCAACGCGAAAGCCGATGTAACTTATTTTCGTGATCGAATTATACTTTTAATAACTTATAACATGTCATCTCAGTCCACACGCGACCATGGTAACCGTAACGCTACTGAAACATCGGAATTGTAAAATACTTAAATAAATCGCCATAAAATCTGTTAAAATTGATTTTTTTTATGGTATGGGCATACGAGCAGTCGGAGCCATTTTCATGACAACTGACGCCCACAGACATCCGCATAGAGGCTACACAGATGCGCTGCCCTCCTTTATCATCCCACCTCCATGGATCATCGGCTACTTACTTACACACAGCACGAAACGCAACAGCACAGCTGTCACTTTACGCCGGTCTCGTGTAAGTGAGAGGTACCTCCTCGGTCGTGCCGACCCCATTCGACTACATACAAGCACGCAGTGTGGCACTATCTCTTCCTAAAAGTTTTAGTTTTATTACAACACTTACAACATTTGCGTAAACTCAAGAAATCAGAAAGTACTTTATAATAATTTATTCATTTTCTTTCTTTTTAAGTCTTACCAACTCGGAAATATGTAGTGACACTTAGTAGACTATACATAATAGACTTAGTAGATAAATAGTAAGGAAAAATACCACCCACCCACAAACATACGGCTTCGGGTTCAAATGGATCCTTTTGTGGCATTTCAACTGTCGTGGATTCTTCAGCACCTTCCCGCATTCGTCGCATAGAGATTCAACAGACGTGCCTAGGTCATGCTCCTGGAAGCGTTAGGTATATGTACAGGGTTAGTTTTTGGTCACCGGCAAAATTTTCAGGTTTGGTTTGGAATCAATAATACTTTCGATTTTGACATAAAAAAAATAATTAGATACAATTACTGTGTCCCATGTTATAAACATATTTCTTGGTCACCACGTGGCATCTAGCTAACGTGTCGCGAAGCACAGCGTCCTTGACCTTGAAGTCGATACATTTCGTGTACGAACAACAATCCATGTATTTTTAAGGACCAATTCAAATCGATTTTTATTTAACAAAATTACAATTAGCCGATATTTTTTAAAACACACCCTTGGAATTATGTTTACTTCTTTATTTTAAAATTTGGCCGGTGATCAAAAACTAACCCTGTATAGTATGAAGCCAAGCTGCATTTATAAGAGATCACGCTCATGATACTGCTGCAAAACGACGGCTATAGTGTCGCGGTTTGTGAGTTTCCGTTGCCCTATTGGATGTAAGAACATAAGCAGGGCGTCTGAATAATAATTGTGCAACCCAGACATCCGTCTGGAAGCGTCTGTATATATTTTAAGGCGCCGACTGCTCTTTTACTCCCTTATGTTATAAAAAAGATGTCTTGTGTGACAAGTAGTAAAGTTGTGAGCGCCACTTGTGATAGCAGACATGTTGGCAGTGCAAAATTTTGTAACTACATCACATCATCAAGACAAAAAGTTTCTGCAAATACATAATTTTCCTTCCTCTGTTTATTTGTCAGTATGCCGAGACAGATTCCAGCTAACCTTTATTTTTTTAATGATGCCACATGTTACAGCCGTTAGTAAGAGGTAGTGCCACACTGCATGCTTGCATGCAGTCGAATTGGGCCGGCACGATCGGGGAGGTATCTCTCGCTTACACGAAACCGGCGTAAAGTGACAGCTGTGCTGTCGCGTTTCGTGCGGTGTGTAAGTAGCCGGTGAAAGGAGGCAGCGCATCTGTGTAGCCTCTATGCGGATGTTTGTGGGCGTCGGTAGTCACGAAAATGGCTCCGACTGCTCGTTTGCCCTCCTATACCATAAAAAAAAAACATTATCAACTATCCAGTAATAAAGAGATCACTGACGATAATTGAACAAAGTAAACTACCTTCAGATGAAGAGCCAGTCCGGACTTGGAGCTGCAAGGTAAAGAGCAGTGCACGCACATATACCTCTTCTGTGTGACCGCCTGTGGGTGCATGGTGTTCCTGTGCTGTGTGAGGTACCTGTGGACGGGAAATACTAAGACTCAAACTTTCTGTGCATTTATCACAGCCAGCCTAGCCCACTGACTAAATATCGAACGGACTTGTATTACAGGTACAAGACAATAGAAACATATTTTATGTATTTAAGATTTTTGTTACAATGAAATACTTAGAATAAAGTAAGCACAGAAACCTAAGTCCCGCGGTTTCACCTGGTTAGGTTATGACCCTTTAAAGTCCCGACTTTTCTCTATAGGGATAAAATTTTGAAATATACATTTCAACTTATTAATTATCATAGACCTTCCAAATATGTACAGAAAATTACATAAAAATAGAGCAATCTATTTTTCTCTAGCAATTACTGATCTATTTTTTTGTTGATGGGTGTTACTTCATTTACAAACACTATGGCATATGAATTTTTAATAATAAATTAACAATATTTGAATGGATAAATATACACTACCTGTCGAGATGGAATGCCATGCCACAGATCTTACAAACATACGGTTTGACATCATTGTGGATATTCTGATGCTGCAGATACCATGTCTTTACTTGGAATTGCTTACCACATGTCTCACATTTGTACTGCAATATAATTTAAGCAGGAGTTAAAATACGCAAAAAATTGTGCAACACAATTTACATTAAGAAATGCATATTAACCACATAAGCACTTGTACATGTTTCTGTCCAAAATTTACTAATTGGTAAGATCTATGCAAGATCACACTGTCTGCTCTTATCCTTGATTTTACAAGTTTGATACAAGCGAGAGGCATTAAATTAAATCACATATACTGTAAGTGCCTACAGTTAATCCGAAACTATTAAAAAAAAGTTTACGATAAGTATACAAAAATACTTTTTTCAAACAACTTAAATAGCGAAAAATGTAAACATGCTTTGTACCAGGCGGCTACAGCGAGCATAGGGTGAATGACCTCGGCCGGCCATAGTCGACGATCAGCTGCGGTACAGAGTGTGCATAGTGAGAAAAAACTTCTGTGGCTAAACTATTGCTCCGATTGATCTGATTTTTGGAGTGTAGCCTGGAAATGATACACAAAATATGTGGTTTCATTTAATGCCTCTCGTTTTTATCAACCTTGTATAAGAAGTGATAGATACTCTGTAGCAATTTGCTCCGTATTTGAAACTCCACATGACTCCACACTGTGGCAAGGAAGGCAAAGCATTTACATAACCTAGGGTTGATATCATGAGGGTATGTGGTCACTTATCATTTCGCTACAGACTTGCGTCATATTTATTGTGTAAAAAAAACCACCTTGTATTCTTTTCTATGTCTCCTCTCATGGTCTTTTATAACATGCTTGTGAACAGAGCTGTAGCCACATTTGAAGGAACACACAAACACTTCACCCCCATGTACTTTGGCATGATTTGCAATTTCTATTGCTGTTTTATAAGTTCTCCCTGAAAACAGATAAGGTTTGACAATCAGCTCTACAATCTTGTGAGTGCTGTTTTATAAACTTCATAATATAATCGAGTTCTAGAATACAGTAAAATATAGCAGCTGAATAGAGCACGCTGTATCTCACTGCTTGTCAAAAAACATTGATTTTAATTGGGAGCTAGAGTCACATTTTAAGAGGCTATGGCTTCTCAGGATAAGGCTCAGTAAAGAACAACAAAGATTATACTCATATTTGATGATAACTCTCATAATAACCATATCATTATGCATAATTTATAACTATCAATTTATCGGAATAAAGTGTATTTGTCTGCAATAAATATGGAAAGTATGGGACTGACGATTACTTGATGAATTTTACTGCTTGCCTTAGCTTAAGATGGAGGGTAAGTTATTCTCATAAACTAACAGGAGAACATACAACTATGATGTAGATTCAAGTGGCTATGAGTTTTTAGTGGGCAATTAGCAGAGCAAGCAATGGGATAAAGGAGAACATCTCTTCTGCATAATTCCTGGTTGATTGGATTTTCCGGGTATTAGTAATCAATAAAAGCCTTCAACTGATTGGCTGCACCCTTATGTTTTAAAAAGAATAATACTTACCACATAATTTACACAGAAAGGGTCTATCATCCAGACAGTGACTAAGGAAATGTCTTTTAATTATTTTTTTACTTGTATACTCTTTACTACATTGATCACATCTGTATAAGGAATTGCCATTTGAATTGATAATATTATAATTGAAATTTTCTATTTTATTTTCACTTTCATTGTTTTTGTGTTTGGGTCTTTCTACATTTTGGTAATGATGAATTAGGTCTAATCTGCTAGGGAACTTGTTGAAACATGTCAAACACATATTGTCTTCAATGAAATCAGATTTTTCTATTTGTTCCAGATCTTCTGTATTCGCGGGATTGCAATCTTCTGAATTTGAATAACATTCTGAGAGTTCATCTTCATTTTTTAAAAGTGCCTTTGTGTCTTCTAAACTAACACTGTCAATATCATTATTTAAACTATTTTTATTATTGCATTCACTTTTTATGTTTATACTTTGATCATCTGCTTCATATATAGTATCACCACAATTGTCAATTGTACCTTTAGGAGAGTCAATTGAACTGATGGGGTCTTTTAATCTATTTTGCAAAGAGTATTCATTTTGTATAATTTTTTCACGGAATATATGTATTTTTTCCACATTCTCATAACAAGCATCACATATTCTATTTGGTAAGTCTTGTGTAACTTGTATCTGTAATAAAATATATGTCATTTTAAATATATAATATATCTACAGTGGTGTTAGAATAGGCTGGCAAATTGGCAAACTTTCATAGGCCCTGGTCTGGCCCTAGAAGGCCCCACTTCAGGCAATAGTTCTTACAAAGCATAACATTCATTGTTACAGCCTCTATATTTTGAGAGAATTTGCAGAGCCTGATTGATGTTGGTATAGTTTTAATTACACTAATCAACATTATTTTGTGGTACATTTTACAGAGAAATCTTGAGTTTAAAAAAAAATATTGTGAGCTTATATATAAATCTGCACATTTTCCTAGTAATTATTAAGCTGCAAAAAGTTTAATCTCTGACAAAAAGGCTAAAACAGTGTGCGCTGCTTGTCATAATGTTAGAATATTAAAATATTTTGATGAGCTTGAGGGCAAACAAGGTGGTGGTACTGTATGATGTAGTAACAAGACATAAAACACAGAGGAAACAACAGCTTATGTTATTCTGGAGTACACAATACTAGCAACATATACTCGAGAAATTTGAATTAAGATATCTCTAAATAACAGTCGATAATTTTAAAAACGCCGGTAGTTAATATGCAAGTGAACACCACTTTGTGAAATTAATACCTATTATATAGTATTATAAATATATTTAATTGGGTCATCTTATTATTAAATGTGTTTTTTTATCAAAAAAATAAAAAGAAAACTATAAATATTACTTACGTGATGAGATAAACAAAACGACAGTTTGGTAATAAAATCGCAACCATCTGATAATATAAGCGTTTTCTCAGAATCAGATGGTACTAAACATAGCCGACATAATTGTGAATTATTCATTATATTCTCTAATTATTATCATACAGTATAAAACACTCCGTATCCTTTCATCTTGTAATTCGTTTTGCTATGTCTATGTTTACTATAATAAATAGTAAACAGACCGTAGATACTTGACTCAATGACTGTTGAGTGTTGACAGTGCCAGGGCTGCCAAATTTCTTTTATATGAAACTCTATATGTCGAAAGTTGAAAAAATAATTTATTTGGATTTATATAAAATAAATTATATTAAGGCAAAGTAACGCTTTTTTCAGTATTTTTTTTGATGACCACTAACACCCATTGACATCCGCATAGTTGTTAAATATATGCGTTGCCGTTGCTTTCCTTCTTCCTCTATGGGCCACCGGCTATTTACACACCGCACGAAATGTGACAGCGCAGCTGCACACACAGTCATTTTAAGCTTGTATTGTATAAGCTAGACGTACCTCCCCAGTCGTGCCGGCCCAATTCAGTTATATAGTACATGCATTACTTCTTATTAAACATAATTTAAATGTCATATTAAAAAATTTACAAAGTATATTATAAATACAATATAACTCGACGTATACCTGCCTTATTGGCGTGATATAGCTCTGAACAGAGAAAAACGGAAAAAAATGAGGGGAGACATTTTCCCACGTAATATTGGGCTTTATATACGTAATAATAATAAATTTATAAATGAAAATTTAGTATGCATTTAAAGAGATAATTATTTTAAAAGAGTTCTATATTATACACTTGTCAGTAAAAAGATTCTGTAAAATTTTGCCAACTTAATAGTTGTGGCGTGATGGTGCGAGTTAATTATGTCTTGAGAGGGAAAATAATCATTTTCAACATTATAATCACAAATCGATGGATTTGGGTACCAAATGTAAATAAAATTTTGATATATTTTATATGTGGCCTATGTCAAAATACTATCCAGTAGCTAATTACATCGATATAGCCGATAAATAGAATATTGTTAATACCAAGCTGTAATTCATTCGGTGAAATCTTTATAAACAAGCAACTCCATCAGACTTGTCTAGTTTTTATTTGTTATTAATTCCTGGCAATGATGCTATGTTCATTGTCATCTGTCATGCTAAAGGTGCATCCACACCATGCCGGCGGCATGGCCGGCGGCACGGCCGGCGGCACGGCCGGCGGCACGCGCGGCTTTTGCCGCCGGCATTGCCGCTGACATTTGCCGGCGGCATGCCGGCGGCAGCTTGTTTGTACGTATAGGCCGCTGAAATTTGCCGCGGCATGCCGCCGGCAAATGTCAGTGGCAATGCCGGCGGCTTATGCCGCCGGCATGTGTGGATCCACCTTTAAGAATCTTTGCCAAATTCTTTTCTCTGTCTACGGCCAAATTCTCTGTCTACGGAGAATACAATTACTGTCTACGTTTCAATGTTTCTAAATAAGACTTGACTTAAAGGTCTTTACCTACCAGGTCATAAAAACCCAAAAAAAAAAATCTGTCAATCATTTTGTAAACAAACTCTTACAGATAGTTGTGATGATGATGTATTTTTTTAGATATTTTTTTCCACTAATAAACGATGTTCAGTGTAACTTTTTAAACCAATAGTTATCTATTAAAAGAAAAAGGTTTATATTGATACTAATGCAGTGAGATGTGTAATTTGTAAAATAAAAAAATGAATTCTAAAAAAAATACTGCAAACAATAATAATTGTTGTTTAAACTGTTTATTATTAGATGAAAATAATATTATGCAATGCTACCAAATAAAAAATGAAATATTAAAAACAATATTCCAGGTACATAATTGATGGATTTTTTCCAAAATTATATTCTTGCATATTGTATATTTTTTAAAGTCAGCCAAATAAATAATGAGATAAACGAATGTTTTGTTGTAGGGGGATTATTTAAGTCTCTGTTATGTCTGCTTAAAAATAATATCTAATGCTGAGGCCTTTATTCAGAATGTTCAGAGCAACCAAATATACCTGGAGAACTATGATGTTGTAAGTTTACTTAAAGCTTTATTTCTTTGACTATATACTATTTTGTTATTTTTGTAACATTACTAAGTAATGTTAAATATAAAAAAAAAGTATGACTTCAGTTTTACATTACATTAAAAATTTACTTACTTAGCTTGACTTGCCTCTACACAAATTGATTGTCTGGTACAGGCATCAGGACAGTATACGTGAATAGTACCTACCAATTTTTATGGCAAGTAAATGTACATACATTTTGTCTTGCACCAGTTAAACACTACCAGCAAAGCCTGAACTATAATTTGGCCATAACAGATGCTTTATAATTAGTAGATGGAGGTGCTATTCGGTCAGTTTCAGCCTGATTCATGATGTGGGGCCTAAACTACACTTTAGTGGTAATTCATACTGCTACTACTACTACTAGGGGTAAGGGGCTCTGTACAATCTTCTGGAATTGTTGGGTCAGTTTTACTTATTTATAAACCACAGTTCAAACATAATTCTAAAAGCATTAACCCCTTTTCTTGAACAAGTATGGTGTCCAACCATTAGGACTTATAATATTTGATCATAATATTTGTACACATTTTAATTTTCGAATGAATAGATTACAGGATCAATACTTGAAACAGCAAAATTGCAATTACAACCAATCATAACATTGTCCAATGCATCCCTAAGTGTATTAGAACTAAATGAAAATGAGAGTACAGAGGAGACTTCATTTATAGTTTATGGTACAGGCAATGCAAGGAATGAATCTGTTAAGTTAGAAGTGAAAGATGAACTGTTGGATTATTTAGATGAAGACATACTTCATAATAGTGGTAAGTCGATATTTCTGGTTGATAGAGTGAAATGAAACTCTTGATGATAATTCATTATACCATTTAAATAAAGAACTTTAATTTTTATACAATGTATCATATTCATTGATATAATTTTCCATTTAGAATGAGAAAAACCGTTCATGGTAAATACAAAATTAAATCAATTAATAGTGGAAATAGTATAATAAATTGTATGAAGTTATTGTGTTAATCTTCCTATGGCTATTACAGTAGACATCATGTCTACCAACACCCATAGAATAATAAGTCAGAGTTTAGATGGTTTTTGTCATTCATTCCAGCACTACTGGTAATTTCCGGGACACTCAAAGTCTGCAAAAGACAATCTTTATTGCAATGTCATGTTAGAAAAAGATACCCTCTCTATTTCTAAACTGGTACTTGGTGTCCTTCTAGAAATGATTCTGATCATATCTCAAAGGTATTCAACATGGCTGTAAAACATTGGGTTTTCTGAATGCCTGTCAGCAGAGGTAGATGTGCAGATATGTAAAAATAAATGTCATTAAGCTTTTTATTATTCTGTGTTATTAATGTAAAATTTGAAATGTCCTAAATTAAATTTCTAATGTAATTTTTCCCAGATGATGACACTCCCATAAAAGAAGAAGACTGCAATGTTCCTTTAATATCCTTCAAAAAATCAGCAAAACTAGATAAAAGTAAGCAGATAAATAAAGTAAAAGTAAAAAAGAAACATGATAAGAAAATAGAAAACAGTGACATTGTTAAAGGAAAAAATGGTAAATATAGTATAGCATGTAGAGAATCATTGAAGTGAAGTGGCTTGTAGTTAAATTTGGAAGATTTTGAAATTAAATCTGAAAGGATTTGAGGTAGTGCCACGCTGCATGCATTCAGCCGAATTGGGCTGGTGCGATCGGGGAGGTACCACTCACATGATACCGGCGTAAAGTGACAACTATGTTGTCGCGTTATATGTAGTGTGTAACTAAACGGTGGCCCATAACCTTTTGCACGCCACGGTCGGGTATAGACGACAACCGAAATCGTGCCCCACACGCCACCGTCGTGTATAGCCGACAAGAAAACAACATTTTTTAAGTGCAAAATAAAATATACTAAATCAAGATTTCAGTGTTTCTTTTTTCTTTTATTTTAAACTACAATGATGTTATTGTTAAATGGCACAAAGATATATATTCATTACTTTCATTTCATTAGAAAAAACAATAATCAAAAATAGGTAATCGAAATCCGTAAAAAGGTGTTGCTCCTCACGCCACCGTCGTGTAGAGCCGACAGCTAGGGAAGGGTAAGGTTCGATAAATAAAGTAACTTTTATTTCAATTTTATACAATATTTTTTAAAAAGAAGCCTACTATTACCACGATAATTATTTTTAGTGTTAACTATTCGTATTTGAACATTCGTAATACTTAATATTTATAAAATTGTGAAAAAAAATCATAATTTATATCCTTAGATCGATAGTTTTTAGTCTACTCACGCACATCCCCATAAAACGTGCGTTTATCAGTACCTTGTACGCCACAGTCGGCAATACACGACAAGCGGTGACGTCATTAGCGTTACGAGAGATTGCTAGTGACTTACGTCGAGTGTATGAGTGAGTTAATATTAGATGTGCGAATTTTAATTAAAAATGACTGGCAGTCAAATGACCACTGAAGAACTACTTCGTGTGTTAGGAGATGAAGAGGATGATGAATTTTCGGAAGCGTTATCTTTAAACGAGGACGATTTATTTCATTCGTTCATTATATTTATGATTTTGGTTGGCATTACTAATAAAGAATGAATAGGTATTAGAAAAGTTTTCATCGTAGTGGAG
>LUGF01003898.1:76008-88489 GCA_001625245.1 Calycopis cecrops | reverse complement strand
GTATGGCAGTTTTTTCGTCGACTTACTCCACAATTTTCACTACCACGAAAAATCCTGTCTATTTTCCGGGATAAAATATAGCCTATACGGATTTGGAAGAATCCCTCTAAGTAACGGTAAAAGAAATTTTGAAATCGGTATAGTAGTTTTTGAGCCTATTCAATACAAACATACAAAAATACAAAAGTACAAAAATACAAAAATACAAAAATACAAAGGTTTCCTCTTTATAATATTAGTATAGATGAATACAGACTTAAAACATCTGTACCTACAATCATAGATATAAAAAAATGTACAACTGAAATAAAACTTAATTATTAATTTTCATTACCGTAGTTACAATGAATAACATGTCATATGATTTTATTTTATAAATACAAAAAGTTTCACATTTGAAATTGAGTGACAACTTCCATTGGGCTCGCCCGGTTTGTGATTTTTGTAACGCTCTCCCCAACTTATTCCCCAAACCTAGCGGGAATATAGAAGTTTTACTTCAATAATATAAACGCAGATGCGTTAACATACCTACATTACATAGAGTTGCTTAAATACGATAGGATATGATTGGCTATAGCTTATAGTATAGTAGTACCTAGTAACCTACCTAAGCAACCAGTCGTATTTAAGAATCGTATTTAAGTTGATAGGAGTCTATCTTGAATGAAATATTCTTTATTGTGCAGAAAACAAAATATATTAAAAATAGAGAAGAGCAATTCAATATTAGTGTCGACTAAGGCGGCCTTATTACATTTTTATAGTACAAAGGGACAAACGAGCAATCGGATCCGTAGCCGACAACCGTATAGATGTTACGCAGTTGCGTTGCCCTCTTTCCTCCTCCTCCATCCATGGGCCACCATGGTATTACTACTTACTTGGACTGCCTCGTGGTCTAATAGTAAGCATGTTCAACCACAGACGTGAGGTCCTGGGTTCGAATCCCGGGTCGGATCAAAAATTGTTATTGGGATTTTTCAATTTCTAATAACAGTCCGGAGTCAGGAAGTTGGCGGTGGTACACCCCCGTGCCTCGGAGAGCACGTTAAGCCGTCGGTCCTGCGCCTGATTTCTCACCGGTCGTGTCGGATTGCCGTCCCATCGGAGTATGAGAATGAGGGAATAGAGAGTGCACTTGTGTCTGCGCGCATACTTGTGCACTATAATATGTCCTGCGCATCTGGCTCGTCTCTATAGAGACGGCCGCCGTAGCCGAAATCGGCTAAGAGGACATTATATTACTACTTACTATGCAGTCATTTCTTCCAGGTAGGTTTATCTTCCTTGGCGAATGTCCGATCTGGCTACAATGCACCATATGAGACTGCGAGCATGGAATTGACTTGGTATTAATCAAAAGAGGCCATTGCTAGGTAGTAAAAGGCAAAGGTAAAGTAAGTGATCATGGTCCAAGATTACCACAGGTTAAAGTCAGGTAAGTCCGAATGTAAATAGTCTTAAGCAATTTTTTTTAAATCACTTAATTTAATTATAAGTAATAAGGATAATTTAAGCAATTTTGTAGTAATGGTATAATATATGTATGATAAGCGCAAGCACATCAGTGGTTATAGAAATATGGCTGCACAAAAATGGTTGTCGTTTCATTTTGAATAGCCTTAGATGTGCAGAAAAAGAAGAGGAAAACCAGGAGAAAGTGAACATAAAATAGCTACAGTATTATAATATAATGCACAGTTAATATTAATTGTTAACGACCAACAAATTGACTGATCTAATATAAACTATGACACCAAAAAAAATCGTTATAAAGACTTCGTGGGTTTTTAAACTAGGTAAATAAATATAATAAAATAGTTTCGCTGGCGACCTTCTAGTTAAGAATTAATCTTGAATTGGCTTTAATAGAAACCCGTGAAAGCAACTTTGTGTTCTATTTGACAGAAACAAAATTTAAGCGAATCTTTGAAAATGGAACGAAATCAAAATGTCTCGCAATTATGGCGTGCCGCGGTGTAAAAGGAGCTTTTTAAGTTGGCGGCGTTGTGTGCGGCAGGGGCGGGCGTGTCCCACGGGAGCGGCGCAGCATCCGCCGCGGCGCGGATGTCAGCAGATCCGGTGCGCTCCACACCGCGCGCGCGGTGCGGATACGTCAGACGTCATGTCGCAAACAAACGAAATTTTGTCTACATGGTTACTTATCTACAATAGATAGTAGTTAAAACTAAACTGGGATTTGTAAAAAATATATAGTATCTCCATCTTAGTTATTTTAAATTACGGAAAATATAAAAAGCGTGTTTCATCGTACTCTACTTGCAAATCGGTCCCCCCAATGAAATATATAAAAAAGTATAAATGACTACTTGACATCATTTAGTTAGATACCTACATTTAATCCTACTAGTATTTTAAGTGCGAAAGTTTATATTTTTGTTACTCTTTCACGCAAAATCTGCTGAACCCATTTTCATGAAATTTGGCACACACATTGAGAGTAACATGGATTAACACATAGGATAGGTTTTTATCCCGAAAAAATGTTCCTATGGGATGCCATGGGATAGTTTTCCACGGGATCGAAATTTACGCGGGTGAAACCGCGGGGCGCAGCTAGCAGTTTATAATTTTGATCCAAGGTTTATTAAATAATACAATCATTAGTTAGGTACATGTTATCTTAAAAATACAAGATTAAACAGATTTAAATGGAAACGTCTACGTCTAACCTGAAAATTAGCGAGCGCAGAGACATTTACCTACACGATGATGCTTGTACGAATTGAGTCTATCGTAATACACACAGTATGAATCTAAAATTAAGATTATACTATTAGCAAAATATATAACAGTATTATATCTACCTACTAACTATAAAGAAGTGACCAAGTTGTCTAGTAGCAGACAGGGGGCCCAAGGCCAAAAAGTTTTTTTAGGATGTTCTCCATCGCGTTGTTACATCTCCCTGAGATTTTTCAGCCGAGCTTGTCGCACTGCTGTTATGTTGAAATGCGGGAATAGGAGTGCGTTAGTACCTACGCACACACTAGTGACCTATATAATGTGTCCTCTTTAGTTGGCTAGTCTCGGATACATAGGTACGGCCGCCGAAGCTGAAGCTTGGCTAGGAGGATATTGTGTAACACTAAAAATTCATCGTCGCATGGATGTAGTCAGTTGCAGTCCCAGGGAGGGAAAATGACGTGGAGAAGGAGCATTGTATGAGTTAAAGGTAAACTCAAGAACAAATCAAAGCACACGGGTATAACGAGCTTTTGCTCTAGGGAGGGGCAGCCGGTAGCTGCCCCTCCTTGCTCCTCTTTGGCCCTTGTATCGTCGTATTTGTATGTAGTATTCTATTGTATTAATGTTGAGTTGTAGAATATGTATATTCGTATATTATGCATACTGTATATTATGTAGTGGTATCCTGAGTTTATTTTTTATTTTACACACCAATAATTATTATTTATCCTCGCATATATCGTATCACATTCTCAATCTCGTGTGGCGCAGGTGTGGTACGCGTTGACACTTTACAGAATGGGGAAGCCGCTATTATAGGTACAGCAGCTGCGACTTGCTTCCATTAGTTCCTGTAGAATTTAGGACGTGAAACGAGTTCTCTTCAAATACTTTACACCTGTACAGTTTATTTATTGTTTTCATTATGATGACGATATTAAGGACTAATCACTGGTCGCTATTAAAATGTTAAGCTATTCGATATTTCACTCTTGATTACCATATTATGAAACCAAAAGTTGGAGTTTATGTGCCAGTTAAGTTCCCAACAGGTTAACAGGACTTTAACAGGAACCTTACAAACTAGGCCTAAAGAATAAAACCGGCCAAGTGCGAGTCCGACTCGCACACCGAGGGTTCCGTAATCTAAACGTAATGCATGGTTTTCAATTATTGTAACTTTACGCCTTCCGTTTAAGTTGACAAACATCTAAGCGGTTCCCTACTTTTAGTAGGGAACGAATTACAGTTATAAGTTGATAATGATTTTTCCAACGATCTGCATATAATTTACTAGTTTTCAGATTTATTCCTATATATGAGTTATAAGATCTTACTTCTTGCCAAATTTCACAACTCCAGGTCAACGGGAAGTACCTGATAGGTTTTTGGTTTTCGACAAAGTACGTTTTCATACAAAATTTGTGCATAATTGGCTATAACTTTTTATTGCGTTAATTTAGAAGTGTGATTTTTTCAAGTCATCAAGACGTAACTGACCTCCATATTTGACAAAAATTCAGAAAAAAAATTCAGCTTAATGCCTTCTCGCGTTTTAGAGAAAAAGGTCTTGACAGGAGTACAGACAAACGGACAACAAAGCTATCCTATAAGAGTTCCGTTTTTTTCTCTTTGAGATACGGAACCCTAAAAAATAGTTTTTGCCATATATAATTTAATTAGCCTCAGAGAGAAGCCTAGATAGTCGATTCCTAATTTCTCTCAGGTCGTGCCAAACTACCATCAAATCAGGACATAAAGTGATTTTGTGTTTGCGTATTATAATATGTCCTGTATTGTTGGGTAATGTCTGTAGAGATGCCACAGTGGCCGATTTTCGGCTAGAAAGACCTTATAATAATGTAGTAATTAATCTATTAGTATCTTAATTAATTTTCTAATAATTTAGTAATTAATCTATAGAGAATATTACCTAGCAATCTCAATATTCAGATTTATTCGTCGCTAGATTCATAAATTCTCTTTCGTAGGCATGTAAAGTTCTCCACTCTGCGAGCCGAGGCCCTTGGAAATCCTATTTATTGTGCCCGGGCGTCAGGAGCATTGAAACCTCTAACGGTGCCCCCATGTGGATATACACGTAGAGAAAATTCAACACTTTACTGGTATCGCTTTTTCCCGTATAAGTTACAACCATCCTTACCCCTAACAATTCATACGTATGCCAAACTAAAGGTGGTGTCAAACATGGTAAATTCTTTATACCCACAGGCTATATGTCAAGACTTTTTGTTTTTACAATATTAAAGCACTTTTAAGGTTTCGTAGTAAACGAGGAACCTTTATAGTTTCGTTACGTCCGTCTGCCTGTCCGCGGTTTTACTGAGAGACTATAAGTTGTACTAGAAAGCTGTAATTTAGTATGGGTATGTAGATTAATTATTTTTTCCTGTCCAATAAGCCATCCTGTGGGGTATTGTAGAATAGGTCTTTAAAAAAGTTTATGAGGCCGAGAACACCATATATAGATCCGTTTGAATGTTTGGTTTTCACGTGTACAATAATTTGTTTGTAGGTAAAGTGGGGACACTTTACCTACAACCAAAACTCTCTATCTTCCCAACGGTTAAATATGAAAACGTGAAAAATATTACAGCATATATACTTTTAAAGGAAAACTATCTGAGCTGAGTCGGAAGTAAAAACTGAAAAGTTATATGCTACCAACTTATGAAATATACTCTGAAAAATAAAATTTCATATAAATTTTATTGAAACTTTGTTGGCAATAATTCCTTCCGATAAAAATAATGTTTTTATTATGATTTACGAACTACTAGTAAGTTATAAAAAATGTCAGCAGCTTTTATTTAGCTGTTATAACAATTATAATACTCATTTGAATAGCATCGTTCGACGGTACGCGGCGCGCTGAGTGGGACGATGTAGCCGAGCTCGGGAGTACCTACTTGCATCGAGCTTCAATCGTCGTCATTAACTACGCGAAATGTTTCTTCTCCTGTGATGTAGGATTTTATAACTCTTTCTTCAGTTACCTATCCTATATGGGATCGTTTTTAGATATTTTTTGAGTGTGAATTCAAAGTTGTCTTACACAACTATGGAACCCTACACTGCGTGTGGCCCTACACGCACTTGACCTTTTTTACATATTATTTTTAATATATTGTAGTCCATTATTTTCAAAGAGATTATGTACTTGGATTGGACTTATAATATTTGCGCCATACTATCATTATTCCACTGTTTCTTGACATCTAGTTAAAACGACTATGGAGTTCCTTGCCCGCCTTACGCCTTACGCCTTACGACAATAAAATATGAATGTACTCTTGCTTTGCTTTGCTTACACGACACCGATGTAAAGGAACAGCTGTGCTTTCGTATGTTGGTGAGTAGGCAGTAATGTTGATAACTCCAACTTTCGCCTATAATTATATAACTATTTGATAATAATGCTTCTACTATCTTTGACCTTTGACTTTCAAATAATAGTTAGTACTCACTGATATTTGGTATCGTCTATTCGTTCACAATACCGATATCGTTCCTCAAACGAAACGTGTCGATTGTTGGCCAAAATGTTTAATTTTGTGGTGTTTGTGTCTTTGTTGTCCGTCGTCTTAGCTGCAGACCCCATATCGGGATGTCCGGATTTGGAACCGGTTGAAAATTTTAACCTGACTGGTGTAAGTCTTTAAATACACTAATGTTACTCCTAGAAGTCACCCCTTAATTATTTTAACTAACTCACATTAGTCATTAAGTCTATCTAACCGTTTATGTCGCAATTATATTCCATTATTCCTTATTTCATGCTTCAATAACGTCATCATCATCAAAAAAACAAGAACGCATCTCTGGCTTCTTGCACTCATCCTAGACTAGACTACTGCGCCAATATCTTCTCAGGTATATGGTAATGGTGAATGGTAGCCCAAGACTTGATGATGAACTCTGCGAATTTTACCAGCGCCAAATTATTACAATAATTCCCATTTTTCTGGAGAAAAGTTATTCATACATTATTTCCATTGATTTAAAATGTCTTACTTCATATTGTAATCCTATTAATATTATAAATGTGAAAGTTTGTATGTTTGTTTGTTTGTTTATTACTCCTTCACGCAAAAATTACAGAACCGATTTTCATGAAATTTGGCACACACAGAGGGCAACATGGATTATCACATAGGATAGATATTATCCCGAAAAATGTTACTATGGGATGCCATGGGATGATTTTCTATTTTTCACGGGATAGAAGTTTACGCGGGTAAAGCAGCGGGGCGCAGCTAGTATATATATCCGTGACAAATTTTATACAAACACGTTGAGTACTTTTATTGGACAATAGTACTATATACATACAGAATGTGTTTTTAACTCAGATATAGTTTTGCTCTCAGATATAGATAGCTAAAATTATAAACAACTACATTTGGTCTAAGACTTTTTTCGTAACTCAATAAATTAATATTAAATGGTTTTTTTAATGTTTTAAATGTACTGTGGTGACATGAGTAGGTCTACATTTCATTCGTAGGAAAGCGGCCATCGCGAAGCGGGACTCACGCTATGCTATGCCTAGCTCGTGCCACGTCTTGCACTTGTAAGCACTTATAATTAAGTCATCTTTTTAGGTGTCACATGGAGTATGGCACGAGATCGCAAGATATCCTTATGCTGTGGAAACAACAATATCCTGCGTGAGCTACGACACCACGCCGCTTGAGGACGGCTACGTTGCAGAGAGCATCAACACGCCGAGGGACTCTGCGGCGTTCGCTCGAGCTGAATGTAGAATTATTCCTGATGAAAAAGCCAGTGGTCTGATGAAATGTATCATTTCTTCTGCAGGTATGTATTAAGAAGGAATAGTGGTACGTTTAGATGGATGCCCTTTTTAGAATAGAATTGAAGATCTTTATTTAGGTACATACTTATGACACTGTTTTACGATTTCACAATTTATAATTAAAGAAGAAAAATAATATATTCAACTTACAACCTAATCTGAGACACATACGTAATATATAATAACTAGCTGTGCCCCGCGGTTTCACCCGCGTTCATTTTCTAAGAAACCCATATAAACTTCAACACCCCATTTCACCCCTTTAGGGGTCGAATTTCTAAAAATCCTTTCTTAACGGATGCCTACATCGTAACATCTACCTGGATGCCAAATTTCAGCTTGATCCGTCCAGTGGTTTGGGCTGTGCGTTGATAGATGGCTATGTCACGTTTGAGTTTTATATAAATAGAAAACAAAATCATGAATACTTATTCTATTAGACGCACACACAATTTATAGTTATCACAATACATAAACAGGAAAATGCATAACAGCTTAATAAAGTTCCTAAAAAGGAAACCACTCAGTTGAGTGCAGAGTGACTGTTGGTTAAACCACAGCCCTGGTGTTACGTGATCTCTAAGTTTTTCTTTCTATTCACCTTCTTGTATTCTGTGGAGCCCATACGAGTTATAAATATTCCCATCAAGGAAATTCAGTGGTCTTCGAACTGAACTACATTCTGATTCAAGATATAAATTTCACATGAAAGGACTTATACTACATACATTTTATTGTTACAATTTACAATGGTCTGCAACAAGCCGTCTTGTTATGTTAAAAAAAAAATCTTGTGTTGTGATCTAATCAATTGTACGTACAAAAGAAGGGTAAAAAAATGGCTTATGTAATGTTTCAGATCCTAGCAGATTTATACATCTGCCCTTGGTGCAGTTTCTCTACGAGGAGGACCAATACGTAGTTCCATACGGGTGTGTGTACGATGAGAAGAGTGATACCAAACAAGGTATAAAAGTCGGTTGAAACCATATTTTTTCATGCAAGTGCCGCACTAATATAATTATATTAGTGACGCACTTGCATGAAATAAAAATAAAATAATATAGTCTGTTTTACTCTTGAATAGAAATAAAAGTTACCACTCTAATCATACCGTTATCACGCTTAGAGGAGTCAATATATTCTTCTTTTGTTCCAGAATTCGCTTGGACCTTTTCTAGAAGACAAGTTCCCTTCGCCGAAGTGAAGGAGGACGTTTATAATGTTATCAAATCAGTAGGACACTTGGACGTCGATAAGTTCATATGGATAGATCATTCTTCTTGCAATAATGTATAAATAATTTACAATAACACATGATAATAGTCTATAGTCATCTTGTACGTTATTAAATGAGTTCATTAAACAAGAAAATATATTTGTTTTTACTAAAAGAAGCAATATTTACAACATAATTAACACTATGAAGTTGAACCTTTTTTATAACACTAAGAGGCAAACGAGCAATCGAAGACCACAATATGCGCGTTACAGGCCCTTAGGGTGGCCTGATATACCCACTATCAGTCAGTATTCAGTTCAGTGGGCTGGTATATAAAATAGTAGTGATAGTCCAATTTTGTTACAGATGGTTTGTATATTATACTTGGTGGCGGTCGGTTATGACCAGATATGTATTATTAAAAAAAATATTTAATTACCTACCTTTTTAGGGGTTTGCTCCTAAGGTATTACCCTATTATCAAGGTCCTCGGAAAGCCAGGAGAGCAGTTGGGCGAAGGACCAACTCTCCAAACCATGGGGGTGTATGATGTATCACTGCAAAATTATTGACTTCAGACTGTTATGAGAAATAGAATTTGGGGGGTTTGAACCTGGTGCTGACATTCTGTGACCGAAAATGCTCACTAGACCACGAATGTTGATTAGCTTTGTCTCTTCGTATAGTTGAGGGAATGTATTGTCACTTCTTGATGGAAACTCAATACTTTGATTAAATAATATATTTTTTATACTATTTCTACTTTTTATTAATTTTCGCCGCTTTGCACAAACTTTAGCGTCTAATTATAATCCTATTTTGATTATCAACAACCTTTCGCTACCTATCTTTTGGACTTGACCTTTGACTTCCAAACAATAGTAATTACTTACTGATATTTGGTATCGCCAAATATTCGTTCACAATACCGATATCGTTCCTCAAACGAAACCTGTCAATTGTTGGCCAAAATGTTTAATTTTGTGGTTTTTGTGTCTTTATTCTCCGTCGTCTTCGCTGCAGACCTGAAATCGGGATGTCCGAATTTGAAACCGGTTGAAAATTTTAACCTGACTGATGTAAGTTTTTTACATTTAAATTCGCGGTTTCACCAATATCTTAAAATATATATATTTCTTGTGTCTTGTATGTGTGTTTAGTAAGAGGTAGTGCCACACTGCATGCTTGCATGCAGTCGAATTGGGCCAGCAACCGGGGAGGTACCTCTCGCTTACACGAGACCGGCGTAAAGTGACAGCTGTGCTGTCGCGTTTCGTGCGGTGTGTAAGTAGCCGGTGGCCCATGGAGGTGGGAGGAGAAAGGAGGGCTGCGCATCTGCATAGCTTCTATGCGGATGTTTGTGGGCGTCGGTAGTCATGAAAATGGCTCCGACTGCTCGTTTGCCCTCCTATACCATAAAAAAAAAATGTCACTGCACTCCTACACGACTGGAACTGGTTAAAGGGGATTTGAGAATAGTCTAGATTCACAAATCAGCCCGGCAGATGACAAGACAACGTCTGTCGGGCTAGCTAGTTTACTTATGTTATAGCCAAGACATTAATTAATCAATTTTATTATTTTCATCTATTAATTTAAGCTTCATAACTATCAATATATTTTTTTATAGTGAAAGCTGGCAAACGCGAAGTTGGATACATTTTCATGACTATTGATGTCCATAGACATCCGACATCCGCCTCTGGCACTACCTCTCATTAAAATCATCATCATCAGCCAAAAACTCTCCACAGCTGGATTTAGGCCAGAATCCTAAAAGCATTTGAATGCCTAGACGTCTATATCCATGATATATATCTATATCTCTGCTACATGTATCCTTGATCCCTCCTGGACCCTCTACTTATGGAGATCGTCTCCCTACGTAGTGATGGTGAATGGTTGACCAACATGCCTACAGCAATCCTCCCCGCTGTAGTAGCGTCCTGGTCTATCTACCGATTGTTTCCTTCTGCGTGTGACCAGCCACAGATCAGCGTAAAATCCCACACAAACAAATCTCTTAATTTTCAGGATATGGAAATTTTCCTATTTGAAATATAAGTAGAGAGTACATATAGCAGCTATAACAGCTTCCTGGGCCATCTATCATCTGTAGGAATCAATGCATCATAAATTCCCACTAAACCTCTTCATTTTCAGGATGACAGTAATTTTAATGTTAAACATAATATTCTTGTTTGAGACTTTCGCGTTTGTTACACATAATGTGGTTATTTTACGGGTTTTAACACGATAAGACTAATTAAAGGTACTAGTTAAAACATATACCTTTGCTCGACGTTTCGACTGGGTTACACCAGCCGTGGTCACGAGCCGACTGATGCGAAGTGATGACAGCTGCTGTGACGTGAAGTTTAATGCAATCACTACCCCCATTATAAATGAAGAAATAGGCGCATATACCGTCACTTTGTCCGATTTAAGTTATATATTCGAAACACCACGGCACACACAACTCACTGTATCCGCATCTCGATCCGACGGTAGATCCCGAGTCTTAATTTTGTTGATCACTGGGTTCCATGATGCGGATAATTTAAAACCATCCTCCCGATTGAAAGTTTTATTCTTTTTTATTTCTATAGCTTCCCGGACCATCCTTGGACGGTCTGACGGTCGGTGGAGAAGATTTTGGGTTTGTGGAACTGTATCCAGTGATTGGTACCTGAGTTTAAAAGGTGTTCAGCTATGGCGGATTTATTCCTTTGAAGATTCTTAACTGCAGCTATATGCTCCTTAATCCTCTCGGCGATTGTGCGTTTGGTTTGGCCGATGTACGAGCTTCCACAGCTGCAGCTAATTGGGTAAACACCGGCAGTCTGTAAGGGAAACGTGTCTTTCGGTGTGCGTAATAGGTGAGCCACTTTAGACGGCGGTACAAAGACTGTTTTTATTGACAATTTTCCCAACGTTATGCCAATTTTGTCCGTCACTCCCTTTACGTATGGCAGAAAAGCTGGTTGCCGGTTTACCACTGGAAACTTCTCCCTCTTCTTGCGTATCCACCTTTTCTCATTAACTCGATACCCATTGCTCCATAGTACCTGGTTCACGTGCCTCATCTCTTTATCGAGGTGTTCTGGATCACTGAGATCCAAAGATCCAGAACCTATGAATGAACATATAAAACACAAAAACGATTATAAAAGCTCATGGCGCATCCTTGAGAAAGAGTTTATATACTTAATTCGGATATTTATTTTTTTCTTCACCCTTGAGGGTAAAAAGAACTTATAATATTGCTTAAAAATTGGAGCTTTTGTATTTAAATTTTGTAAAAAAATAATGTTATATGTTTTTTTATTTTACTTTATATTTTATCTAAATAAATTTTAATTTTAATTGTGGTTAGCTAATATGCCGGCAACTTGCTTAAAACCAACGTATTAAATTCAGTTCTAGATTGTATACAAGGCTTATGATTTCGGTGTTGATTTAGTTGTCAGGTTTGAATCCAGTATGATCAGTTACAGTGGTATTTCAGTCGCAACACAAAAAGCGTACGGTTAAAATATGGGTAACCCATACGGTTTGTGAAAGATCCCATCAAGGTAAAACAGCATTGGACTAGTGTAATGCGGCAAACGAGAAGATGCAATGGTAATAGAATTCCATATATTAAAACCGCATTGAGAGGCAGTAGTGGTTACAAATAAAAAAGTCACTTTAGTCATACTATTCAC
>LUGF01003898.1:50593-64321 GCA_001625245.1 Calycopis cecrops | reverse complement strand
TAGTGTCACGCGGACCGTCCGCGCGGACAGCTCCGCAGCCGTCGGCATGGCGCGTCCGTACGGACCCGTCTGCATTACATACTTTAAGGCTGGTTTTAGTGTCACGCGGACCGTCCGTACGGACGCGTCCGCGCGGACAGCTCCGCAGCCGTCCGCATGGCGCGTCCGTGCCACGGAGCTGTCCGCGCGGAGCGGTCGTCCGTACGGACCCGTCTGCATTACATACTTTAAAACACTCCCTAGCTGTAATACAGTTCGGCATGCGCGGAGCGATCCGTGCGGACGGTCCGCGTGACACTAAAACCAGCCTAAAACAACAACTTCTACGTAAATAGTATTCTAAATAGAGAGAGGTTACCATCCTTCCCACTTTGTTTCTTATCTTCACATTTACTTACTGCAAAGATAAGTCCCGTAAGCTTGTGGCTTCACACAGGATGCTGGGGTTACTTTAGGCTACTAAGCCACCAACCTCTATATTGAATACTTGCTTTCGGTTCGTGACTACGGCTAGTGTACCGCAACCGAAACGTCGAGTAAAGGTATACCACTTCACTAGTACCGATAATAATTATTTTATCATGTTAAAACCCGTAAAGTAAATACAAAGCTCTATGACAGAGCCTGATCCATGGTGAGCAAGGGAAAGGTTTCTTAGGTCAATATACAGGGTCAATGGATAATGAATTAGTAACATTCCGTTACGACATGGCTCTTATTGTACACGGGTGATCTTCGTAATGAACTAAGTTAGATAATATCTTATGTGATAGATTAATTATCTCTTAGATATCTCTTGTATCAATCCGACGCTGGGATTAAGCTGTGAGGAAACAGTCTCTTTGCTCTAGAGTATCTGGAAAGAGCTGCTTAGTTGCACCGTAGTAGACTGGTGATGCACACGAATGGTAAAGGCGATTCTAGTTGTGTGAAGTCGCGAACTAATATGGACTTCCAAAAGTTTGATAGCACATCCGGTTGTTACTTAAACAACATAGAGGCTGGATTAGCTTTGACAGATGCAAAAGAAATATGACTCATCAAATTGGCTAGGATAGGACTACGATGAATCAGATACAAAGACACAAATAGCTAAATTACGTTTCATAGAAACAGTGTAACCACCGATCAATTGAAATAGATGCAATGTCAACCGACAAATCGCACTGTCGCGATCCCTAACACCTTCCGGAGGGTCCAAATTGCTCGTGCGCCTGACGCTCATAAATTCTTTCAACGGCTGACAGTTGGCCGGTTCACATGTACATTAGACCACAGTTGGTGCGATGATAGCCAGCCACACCACATTCGGGCATAAGCATGTGGCGGGACAACACGCAACTGTCAAACCTTCCGCCGCCATCTTGCCGCGTTTGACATTTGTAGTGTCGTCCACAATCGTGAATTTGTCGGTTTTCGGTGTATAATGCTGTGACAATGCTTGAGTGTGTCGGTATATAGTGTATGTTGTATTGCTGTATGATCTTGTTGTAAGTTCTTTTTATCTTTTCTCGACTTTGTAAGTATTTAAAGCTACAAATCATACATCAACGATAGTGCATTTATTAAATGTTCTATTTGATCATCATACATAAAATGAAGCCGTCTTTGTAGATTTAACAGCAATAGCTAATTGTATAAATTTGACATCGAAAAGTCTGCTGACTTTTTGAAAAAAAATAATAATTAAAAACCGTATAGTTTTTCAAGGTACTGTAATACGTGGTTTTGGCCTACTCAAAGTCAGTCACCTGGTATTGTGTAAGGTTGTTCAATATTCCTAAATTTTACCATCAATTTACCCGTTGCTCACAATTTTTTCTAATATTTTAAAAGAAGCATATTGTAAAGAAAGCTGAAAAAATAAAAAAAAACTGCCCATCCCTCGTTATATTTTGTTGACGTTTATCATGATAAAGAATATCACGATAAATGACGAAACCTTATTTTTTTGATAAGCTTAGGACCTCTTGTAATAGCTCCTCACGCTTCGCTATATTTTTCCAGCATCTTGTTGTTTTTGTTCTTTATCAGTTGCGCGATTAGCAGTTAATTATATTTTACTTTTCATTGTTACTCCTAATGAGTATTTTTAAGAGGTTATTTTTTTCAACCAACCACATTTTGGTTTTCACATATTTCATGAAATATTGATTTGAGTTTTGTATTTTATGAAAAAATTAAAAATCAATAATTCTCTTTAGTTTAAATTCAATGAAACGTCTTTAATTTTTTGTCATGCTTTTCCTAAGTTTATTTGACAAGTAACCGACGAGGAAATAATACGAGTTGGTTTAGATAGATAATTAATAAATTCTTACGTCTTCTCCTAATATTATAAATGTAAAAGTTTGTAAGAGGTAGTGCGACACTGCATGCTTGCATGCAGTCGAATTGGGCCGGCACGACCGGGGAGGTACCTCTCGCTTACATGAGACTGGCGTAAAGTGACATCCTGTGCTGTCGCGTTTCGTGCGCTGTGTAAGTAGCCGGTGGCCCATGGAGGTGGGAGGAGAAAGGAGGGCAGCGCATCTGTATAGCCTCTATGCGGATGTTTGTGGGCGTCGGTAGTCATGAAAATGGCTCCGGCTGCTTGTTTGCCCTCCTATATCATAAAAAAAAAATGTATGTTTGCTATACTTTTACTGAAAAACTGTAAACATTTGAATAAAATTTATCACGCTTAAATTAAAACCAGGAAACAATTAATTTGTTTTTGGGTACACTTTACGCAGGTAAAATGACGGGGTTATAGTCCTGCTCTGACATTATAAAAGCGAAAAAGTTAAATAAAGGATAAAAATAAATAAAAAAAATCCTGGAAACTACTTCTAATTGCTATCCATGTTAATGGTACAGTGTAATAAAATGAATTTAAGAATATTCAGGCTTTTAAACTAAAATTTCATACGCACGCGTCCTTTCACCATAAATGATATACACGTATTGAATTCGAAACAGAATATCGAATGGAACCGAGACAGCAATAAAGGCATCTACATCGTAACGTTGGGAAGATATATTTTTTCAATTTTCTCCCCGAAACGTCACGCCAGATAAAGTGGAATTTCAGCGGAGAATCTTTTTATTGAGTTACACGAACTTCCGACGTTTTGATACCTCGCGGGTCGGCGGAGCGAGAAAATTGAATTTTGACGGTTTCATCAATGTGTACGTAAAAAAAGGTGCGCCTTAATTAAATACACAACCTCGGGTTTTAGGTGAAACCATCAGATTGCACTGATGTATATATTATGGTGTACTAATGCATATAATATTGATGTATTAGGCAACTAAATATAAATATTAAGAACAAGAAAATAATAATAAGAAGAATAAATTGGTAGGTTGTTTAGGAAATTAGTCTTTTATTCTGATTAATCAAGACCAAGTAAGCGATGACGTTACATCTCGTTTTCGTTTACATACATAGCATATGGTGCCGTTCTATGTATATTATTCAATACATTTTAGACTAGGCATTGTATAAATCTTCTTATATGTATATAAAATTGTCTCTCATTGTTTTTTTTTTTTTTTTTTATAGCATAGGAGGCAAACGAGCAGTTAGGTCACCTGATGTAAAGTGAACACCAACGCCCACAGACATCCGTTACACCAGAGGTCTAACAGATGCGTTGCCGACCTTTGAGGAAAGAATAAGCTCTTTTCTTGAAGATCCCTAGGTCGTATCGGTCCGGAAATACCGAGGGGGGCAGCTGTTAGTGTTTGTACTCCTCTGAATCGACTTGACCTATTTTCATGAGATTTTCTTAAATTTTAATCCCGATATTTTCGCGGGATTGGGGACACGGTAACCTACACGGACGAAACCGCCGGATTCAGCTAGTAATACATAAAACCCTTCCGTGGCACTCACTGTGGTCAGTTAGTAAGTGTAACGGAACAAATCTACGGAACAACAGTAGCTGAAATTCGGAAAGTAATTTTCTTGTTGAGCGTAGGAAAACAGTCAGTTAGTATTTTAGCCCCTTATCCTATAGAAAAAGTAATTTTAGAATATTTATTTCGTAACAGAGTTATAAAGTTTGTTTGATTCGTGTTAGCGAAACAGCGAAATAATAAAATATAAACTTTATCGCAGTCGGTTCAAAACATTTCATAAGTAGCTCGGTGGTAACTTGTATCTATATATTCCAGTTTTCTTTTTATATTGTCTGTATGTACCTACATATACTTTTTATTTCTAATAATTGTTGACTGGAAAATATCGCTAGGAGAGTCAAGACCACATGTATGTGCTTGATTTTACGTCTTAGATTCAATATTTGTCAAATGTTAATTGGTACTAAATAGTGTTAATATTATTTAACTATATATTCCGTAAAATGCCATGGGCGGCTTTGAGTATAAGTTTGAATACATGATCCTCTATGTTCGAAAAATCGAAAAAGAAAAAAAAGCTAATAACTTCAGTAGTAACACTGTTATGCAAGGCATGGCTGACATGTCAGAGGGCTTCTTATTCTCTCTTCTTTATCTAAATCTTTTTCTTTATCTTTTTAACATACAAAAGAAACATAAACGTTACATTGTGGTCTATCCCTTTACCATTCTTGTAGGTTTTGTTTGTTTTGTGTTGTTCCACGGCGGTTTTACGATTTTTATCTCAAATATAAAAATGTCGAGTTTATTCTCGGAACTCCTCCGAAGCTCCACAGATATTTCCGCGTACATTCGTTAGTTTTGAGAACAATAATCATATCTTAAATAATTATGGCCCAAATTTCATATTTGTTAAGTTATAGAGTCAAACAGTTTTAATTTTAAACAGGGTTTTAGGGTCAAAAGCTGCTAGAAAAGCCTTGTGAAATAAATGAGCTGAGTTGCCAGTTCTTTTTCTTTAAACATACGCTATTTTTAATAATTTAACAGGCGGCTTAATAATAAATTTGAAAGTTGTTAATAATGAAACGTCATCATAATCTTCACCGGCATATTTCAGATATTCTTCATTCCAAACTTTAAAGGTTTGGTTGATAAATTTATTATTAACAATTTTATGAGGCTTTATAAATATGTAATTAGAGTAGTACCTAATAGGGCTTTTTGTTTTATTTAATAATTATGTATAGTGTATAATATAGTGTGTAGGTATATGTGTTTATGTGTATAGCTACTTGCACATGTGTATAGCTGCAGGGATGTTTTATGTAAATGGGGCAAACGAATAGTGTGCACATTAACCATATAATCTAATAGTCTTCAACTTGACCGTTTTAAACGCATACTTCACCATCGTCTATAAATCGTACGTAACGCAACTTTCGCATCGATCCAATTAAATTAGGTGGCAATGCAGCGACTCTATAGAAAATATGCATGAATTGTCGACCGACCTAATGATGAAATTTTAATTTAAATTTATATTTTATAAATAAACAAATTGAAATAGAAAAATATATAACTTGCTATATCGTACAATGCTTTTAAGGTAAATCGTTTCCATTATTTAATTCGTACCCATTATAATACAAATGACAGCCCATTCAATTTTAACACCATTAGAACCACTTACATTTTTGTGTCTTGGAGAATGTAAAGTATAGTTCATCCCATCATAATCTATAGTCTAAATTTTTATAATAATACGAAATCTGAATGAATTAATGAATGAAATGAATGAATTTTTTTATCGCAATCGTCTAAAAAGTTGTCTATAGCCTTCCTCGATTAATGGTCTAACTAAAGTCTACTGAAAGAAATTTTGAATTCGTACCAGTTATTCCATAGATTAGCACGTTGAAACAAACAAACAAACTCTTAAGCTTCTTATTAATATAAATTATGTACAAATTAAAATTTATTATTTGAGAGTATTAAAAATAAAAGCTTATTGAATCTAATACTAATTTATTATGATTTGTTTAAGTAATTATGTAGTGAAATAATGAGTTAATAATCAATACTTAATATTAATAGTAGTTTATGCAACTGTCGTATAATGAAGGGTATTAAAACTCGAGTGTGAGTTTATGAAACGAGCGAACGCGAGTCCCCAATCAGGAGGGAGCGCGCGCTGTTAAGGATTTTGACATAAGGCTCGCCCACCAGCACAATGTTATAATGAGATTTACGATATCGATTTGGATATTATAACATCATGTCAAATTGCTTAAACTGAGTTATAACAGTAGTTATAAGTAAGTCAAGTATTGGAAACATAAGTAGAATGTTACAACATTAGTGTAGAAAACTATTTTTTTAAAATACGTATTTCTATTCATGAGTCACGTGACTCGAAACGACGTGAAATTGAAGACGACTTGACACGTGCATGAGCCAACGAATCCTAGAGGCTGCATTCCGAAATCTACTGATACTAGTTATTACTTTAAAATGTAACTTTTATTTTTTGTATTCTGTAACATGCACAATAAAGTATATTTCATTAATTAATTCATTCATAGTACTAGTTACTTATCAAAATTTCAAGCTCAACTTATGGATTTGTCAACTGACAACAACAACAACAAAAGTTTTAAATACTGGCAGTGATTTTCGGAACGCTACAAAGCTAATACGTCCCAAGACGCCATTTTGCTTAAAGAAGCGTTTGCGGGTTTTATAAATTATGTATCTTTAATTTGAAAATTTTAGATAAATACTTATCAGAATTAAAAACAAAAAAAAAATGTAATAAGTTGCTTGATCTCTGATAAACATTCTCGAGTAGTTTTTGAAAACTCGGAAATTAACTCATTATGTCTAAGAATCAGACGAGAACATTTTCAATGCCTATTTAGAATATCACTCCACAAACTGTGGCTTTTGTCACACAATCATCTTATAGACCAGCATATTCATAGGAAGATTCATAAGCAAATCGCGCTATCGCGACTACATTTTTAAGAAGCAGCTCATCGTGAACTTAAATTCAAATTTCCCACCCCTCAGGGTGGTGTACCGCCGCCATCTTGAAAAGTTTCTTTTACGCGTACGTAAAGTGAAAATTAACTCAGTATTTTTCTTTATAGCAAGAGGAGGACATACGAACATTCACCCTACGATGACTATCGATATCCATGGACATGCACATAAAAACAAGGGCCACCGGAAACTCACAAGTCGGACTAAATGTCATAGCTTAGCTTTAATATTCACGGATGTATGATGTACAAAATGTACCTCTCCGGTAGTGCCATCCCAATTCGGCTGCAATTCAACATGGCACTACCTCATATTATATATCTACTATAATTTTACACATCTACTAATTATTACCTACTCATTTAACGACTCGAGGGTATTCTTTGAGTTTCTAATACACCTCAAAAAATAAAGAGAACTTATAATATTATTATCTGTGCAAAAATAAATGTAAATTATATTTTGTATTGTATGTTATTAATAATGTATTAGTGTATATTTTTGGATAAATCTTTAATTCATGAGGCCCGCTGAGTTTGTTTCGCCGGTTCTCCTCAGGTCAGGGCTAGGGTTGAACCGGTGGTAAATGTAATTTTTGACGTTCAAAAAGCCATTTTTGTAATTCTATTTCGAATAAAAATATCTTGATTTTGATTAATAGGTGAATTTCATCAATTTTTACTTTGATAAAAAGCTCTATATAGTTCCCAAGAAGTTTTTACTTAATGCAATACAAAATAAAATTTTAATTATAAATGTATTGTTATAAGTATATAGTGCTTGCCCATTGCATACCTTCATCTTGAATGTCTTTGTTTATAATAACTTTTCAATTTTAAATATTACAACAAAAATATGACGAAAAGCTAATAATACTTAATATCTACATAAAAGCTACATCCATTCCTCTTCTAAATTCCATAAATTTTATAAAAAACACGATTTAAGTTTTATATAATATTATTAAAGTTTTCGTATATTTACGCGAACGTTATTTTTGTCTGTGTCCGGTTTTACCCGCGTCATACGATAAATAAACTTCAAACCCTACTTCACTCCTTCTAAAAATCTTTTCGTAATGCTTATTTAAACTACATTTAATAACTATAAAACACACTAATATAATATAGATGTGTATAAACTTTCTTAATGAAGAACACAACCGGTGTTCTTTTCATGTGAAAGCGTAAGAAACAAAGATTTTATTATCTATGATATTTGTAGTAATAAAACAATATTCACAATGAACGAATCTATCAAAATCGTTTAGGTCCTGTTATATGGTAAAGTATAACGTTATATATCATATAACGGATATTGTTTGAACTGGGATTGCGGTAGTGGGTCACGCGCGAATTTGATGAGGGTCCCCAGCGTGTGGCTTACGATAGGGTCAATTGCTCTTCAGTTTGTACGCGTAAAGTACCTCTATTTTGTTCATTTGGATACAAACGTTTCATTTCCTCTTAGGATGTGTCTTTGTGTTGCTCCATTCGTAGTTTTCTATGCCGTTGTGTACTCGTAGAAATATTTATATTCTTCAATTGTTACAATTTGGGTTTTATGGAATTTCGAAAACCAGTCAAATGCAAGTTGGACTCGCATTTATGGTGACGTATCAAAGGGACGAATGAGCAGTATAATTGTGCGAAATATAGGGTATACATTCTGAATTGCTACATAACAAATGAGCTTCCTTCTCACAATCCTTATCATCATAAGCTTTTCTACTTCTACTGTCGAACTTGTCAGCTTGCTTCATTGATCTCCAGAACAATCTTTTATCTCGCATCAAAACGCTAATAAATTTATAGCAATGTACCTACTTACTGCTTTAGGACAATTTTGAAATCCCATTTGTAATCTCAAAAATATATACTAGTATTTAGTATATTAGTATTTAGTTATATATAATTTATGTATAATTGTTTCAGATATGTTAACATTACAAGATACTTAACTAGTTTCTTTATTTAAAATAATAATGTTACTAAAGATTTAGTGATTGATAAAGCGAGGGAAAGGAAATAAAGCGGAGAAAATAAGTCAGGACTAAAAAAGAATAAAACAGAACATTAAAATGGACACTAAAAACGATCACGGTGATGACATCGAGCTTCAAGGAGTTAGCAGTAAACAGAGGTAAGTGATTCACGTCATAAATAAAATACTCTTGATGGTACTTTTCTAATCACTCACATTTTGACAAAATCGATAGATAGATAGGATTCTCAGATTCAGATTCTAACTTACAAATTAGTTAGTACTGCAAATACATTTGTGCCATATTTCGTATAGAACTTATGTCAAAACTATATCTCCACGGCCGCGGCACGAAGTTTAGAGAAACGATCTTGATAAATAATATAAGATAGATATAATGACACTTAACACTACAACGCATATACTGGGTTATTTTTTGATAACCGGCCAAATTTCTAGGTTTGGTTCAGAATCAATAATACATTCGATTTATGAAATAAAAAAGTATAAAATAATTAGCTAAAATTACTTTGTCCCATGTTATAAACATATTTCTTGGTCACCGCGTGGCATATGACTTGAGAATGTCGTTCGCCTGGCGTCACTGACCTTGAAGTCAATATATTTCGCGTATGAAACACAATCGCCGTATTTTTAAGGACCATTTCAAATCGATTTTTATTTAACAAAATATTACCAATAGACGATAAAATTTAAAACACACATTTGGAATGATGTTTAACTTCCTTATTTTAAAATTTGGCCGGTGACCAAAAAATAACCCTGTATAGCATAGCATAACACAAGCTCTTGTAATCATCACATCATAGAGCCTAAATATTAATAGATGTAATGATTATGTACAAAGACGCGATGACAACTTTGGAAATATTTGTTTTCTACCTTCGTTATGTAGAAATCAAATATTTTTCAGTATAAGGTAATAATAATGTAAGGTCTGTTTTACTTTCATAGCGATGCGGCTACAAAATCTGATCTTCCCGAACGAGGGTCATGGGCGAGCAAATTGGACTTCATCTTGTCTGTGGTGGGCTTGGCGATCGGTCTCGGCAATGTCTGGCGGTTCCCTTACCTTTGCTACAAAAATGGCGGCGGCGCCTTCCTCATTCCGTACTTCCTCACTCTGTTCCTTGCGGGTATACCCATGTTCTTCATGGAACTGGCAATGGGACAGATGCTTACCATCGGTGGATTGGGAGTTTTCAAGATTGCTCCAATTTTCAAAGGTAAGACATCTATATGATATTCTTCTTGGTCGTTCTCTCACTGCTGAGGATCGTGACTCAGACTGTCAGCAACACGACTCCATCTGTTACGATCAGTGGTCTGGTGCAGCACCACACTGACAGGTAAATACAGCTGTTCAGATAGTTGATCTACCTTTTGTAATTGAAAACTCATTTGATAAAAATTTATTATTAAAAAATATTGAATAGTTGAAAATGAGAACAAAACGTTTAAGTTAGAAAATTTCATAAACTAAAGAGAGCGGAGTGGTAAATTTTATACATGTATCTTTGTACAGAAAGTATAGTAATACAAATGTAGGAAAATATTTTCGTCATGCAAAACAATTTGACAAAGACCGAGTTTCACCGCAAAGTATAATCGCCGGATGGAATGCAAACGACCCTTCTACTCTCTGTACCTTTTGTTGAAGTTTCATTTAGAATTTGTAATTTCAGTCCCTGTGGCATTTCTATTTTTATTATTCACCACTAAGTAATTAGGATTTAAGTCAATGTTCATGTAAAAAATGGTGGGCATAATTGAGATTTAAAATGCTTGAGCAAAAGTTAAATAAAAGTAAAAATAAGTTTTTAGTCATTTTGATTGTATGAAATTTGAGTACTCGCAATAATTATTTGTTAATGAGCACTTACAGTATATTCCATTTTAAAATAGCTTTATTTCATAATTTCATTGCAAACAACCATGAATACAATTCTGAAATATACAACATTAAATCACGTAGATGCTATGCAAAATTTTTGTAAGTCTAAGAATGTGTGACTATATTATAAAATTAATTAGAGCTAGATTTAGTAAGAGGTAGTGCCACGCTGCATGCTTGCATGCAGCCGAATTGGGCCGGCACGATCGGGGAGGTACCTTTCGCTTACACGAGACCGGCGTGAAGTGATAGCTGTGCTGTCGCGTTTCGTGCGGTGTGTAAGTAGCCGGTGGTCCACGGAGGTGGGAGGAGAAAGGGGGGCAGCGCATCTGTAGTCTATGTAGATGTCTATGGGCGTCGGTAGTCATGAAAATGGCTACAACTGCTCGTTTGCCCTCCTATACCATAAAAAAAAAAATTAGAGCTACGAGTAATATAGTATAGCTCTCATCTAAATACCTGAGACCCTATTCTTCAACCACAGGAATAGGAAAAGTAACCCCACTTCGGCCTTAATATAGTTTGTGTGAAAACTTTTGCATGTAAATTAGGGGTTTAAACCCCAAAAATGTTTAAGTCAAATCAATTTTTTCGGTTTCAATATTATTTTTATGATAACCTAATCATGCTAAAAAGTCGAGACTGAAATGAACTAAGTTGTGTTTCAACAGGTATTGGCTACGCTGCTGCGGTGATGTCGTGTTGGATGAACGTCTACTACATCGTCATTCTGGCGTGGGCCATCTTCTACTTCTTCATGTCCATGAGATCAGGTATTTATCATCCATATTTATGCATAATAGTGGAATGTTTTTATAAATGGTATATAATAGGTCAGAAATAATTTTGTAAAACAGTAAACGCTATAAATACTAACACAAAATTTAAGAATGCATTTTCCTGATTCTGGAAACTATGTCTGCCGTCAGAATAAATTTGACTCGAGATATGAGTTTGATTCTGACGGGAGCCAAAATCATACTTATGCCCAGATTACCTTACCATAAGCGATACTTATAGTTGATCTGAAGAAGGAATAGATGAACGGGTAAAGGCTGGACAAAATCTCTAACTTTAGGGATTCCACAAGTATAATATTGCTTATATTTCTCGTCTCAAATGTTTCATTTACATTGGATACTACTTCGCAGATGTACCCTGGAGAAACTGCGACAACTATTGGAACACGGAAACTTGCGTCAACCCTTACGACAGGAAGAACCTCACCTGTTGGTCCTCTATGGATATGACGACTTACTGCACACTCAACGGCAAGAACGTCAGCAAGGCCATCCTTTCGGATCCCGTGAAGGAGTTCTGGGAGTAAGTTTTTGCAATACACAACAACATATCTTCACGCAGGGGATAACCAGCAAGAAACAAATGTCAAATATCACAATACTCTCACATTTGTCTTGCTTCCTCTACACTAAGAATTATCTATATACCAACACACCGGTTACTAAGATTGACACCATCTTTTCATCAATAAATTTGATGTAAATATCAGAAAGGGCATAGTCTGTTCGGACATATAGAAACAATGGCAGATGAAAGGTTAATAATAATAATAATATAACAATATATCAGACAGAATAAATAATGAATTAGACATAATGTGAATGAGGAAGGGTGTAGGTACCGGAAAAGTTTTTGATGTACAATTAATTATAAACCTTTGAACAGAACTTTGTCAGAGTTTGACTGCGAGCGCTGCCACGGATACTTAATAATTAAGTTCATGATACACCAAATAATTAATTGTTCATTATAATTTGGTTAAATTATAACTGTTAATTAACTTGTGTAATTTACTTATACATTTTGAGAACAATTTCTGCATCGTGTATATCTAAGAGTATAAGTATGTATGTGCAAGTCTAAGTGTATAGCTATTACTTCATCTTGATTTTATTATAACGAGGCGGCAATGCAACACGCCTGTAAGCAAATCATTTTTATAGTGAATATCATAGATTTAAATCTATGGTCAATGTAGGTACCGACCATACTAGAACCTGCAAGACAGTCAATAAAAAATAATATTTAGAAAAAAAAAACTAAAAAAGAGATTTACAATATAGTAAAAACCATACTGATTAAAAAAATCATAAATTTCACCACATTATAATAATAATATCTGTGGACATATCACTCTCCGTTAGTTTAGTCTCGTGCAAGTACCGTAATGACTTGTGTTACGGGTACTAGACAACGGAGATTTATTTAATATGTTTTATAAAGAGCAATGGCAAAGAACAATGCCAAAATCCTATCCCATCAAAATGTGACTTACTTTCAATGACTTATATACCAAACAGAAATAATAAATTTCCTGCGTTTTTTGAAAACATTACGCAGAAGAGAGAAGACAGGAATAAAAAAATGTTTTAAACAGAAAGGTGATTGACTATTTTGATCATCTTTCATATTGAATGTTGCCATAATTTAAAATATCTTGCATCGCGATCTCAAAAAATAATTGCTTTACATGTGTTTAGTCCTTAGATCATTTAGTAATTTAGTCGTATTAAATTAAGAAAATAAATAAAAGTGTGATCATGTTTGATTTTTGTAATTGATTTTATGTATATTAGTTTTCTAAATTGAGTATTACTAATTAGTGAAGTGATTTTATTTGCTCCCACAAAATGTTATTGTTACTGTTGATGGAATGTTTTGTCAATTCTTTATTCATATTATACCTTTATTTATACTATTTATAACTTTTTATTAATTTAAATGTAACTTCAATAAATAAAAAGTAGAGTGTTTTTGTGTTAGATTACCATAGCAGTTTTCTAACATTTTATAAAAAAAGGAACATTTTGTAATACCTATTCTAGACTATAAGAACAATATTTGTTATAAAATATGTAGGACAAATGGATTTTACTATATATAATGTGTATATATTAATAGTAATATCCGCTACTGAA
>LUGF01003898.1:30111-50071 GCA_001625245.1 Calycopis cecrops | reverse complement strand
TTTGCACAGATTTGTTCAGAAAGTAATGCAGAATCAAACGATATTTTTTTCATATAAAGTAGTGACAATTTGCAATGGGATAACCAAATGTATGGAAGTTTAACATTGTTCTTTCCATACATTAGATTATCCAATTACAAATTATCACTATATTCCTGCATTACTTTGTGAACAAATCCGTGCAAGACTTTTTACAGTCAGGAAAAAAAAAGAAATTTAGATTTAAAATTCTCAAGTTGACATACGGATGTACCTACATCTGACATATGTCACTTAAAATGTGAATTGATTACTAATGGCGTAATAATCGGGGCCAAATACAAAAGCTACTTACAGTAAAAATCATAGAAAAGTAAAATATTAATAAGTACGCAACTAAGTTTTTAAATAAACAGCGTACAGAACCGTTAAAAGGCAAACAATATTTTTTTAGAATTGGATAGGTACTAGCTTTTTAGGCCAAATAATAGCAAGTAAACTACAAAATCCCCATATCATTTCACAATTTCATTAATATTTAATTCAGAAAAGTAATAAATCTATACTTAATCAATTACAAAAAATGATCACACGTTTATTATTTTTCTCCATTTAATATAACTATGCACATATAAAAAAATACTATTTAAGATCGGAATGCAAGATATGTCAAGTTCTGGCAACATTCACTATGAAAAATGATCAAAATAGTCAATCAACTATCTATTTAAACGTTTTTTTATTCCCGACTTCCCTTGTCCGCTCAATACTTTTAAAAAACGCTGGTAATTTATTGTTTTCGTTTGGTATATAAGTTATTGGAAGTAGGTCAGATGTGATGGGATAAGATTTTGTCTTTGTTTGTCAGGAAATGACAATGGCAGGAATGTATGGGAGTTATATACCGCAAATGTAAGTTCATGGTAGGGATTGTTTTCATATTTATTCTGTAGGTAATAGGAATCATGTATAATTACTAGTAAAATCTACAGATTTTTAGAAGTTTGCGTTCAAAATATATTTCAGTTTATAATTTACAAAACTGTGTGTAACAATTCACAGATGACTTAACGTTTTCAATATTGTCAAGCTACTTGTTATTATTAAATCGTAATTACCTATTTCTTACCTGATTCAGTGTAATTCATAAAGCATTTGTCCTAAAATCCATGAAATATATACTCTACGTAGACATTGCAGTCAATCACAATTCAAAGGACATTGACATTAGTATAATTTAGTTTGTGATTGACATTCGCCGTCTTGTTTCGGCAAGAAATGTTTAATCGATTTATATTATAATCAACATTATAAAAATAATTATATAATGGAAAATGTCCCATAACTAATGTACAGTTCGGTTCTAAATTAATGTAATTTTTATTCGTTTTTTTAAATAATTTATTTGTTTTTAGCTTTACGTATATATATTTTCATAATTCACGTACGTATATGTGAATGATACAAATACACAAAAATCAAAATCAAAATCAAAATCAAAATCAAAATATTTTTATTCAAAATAGAATTTGAAAAATTGCTTTTTGAACGTCAAAAATTTAGTCTACCACCGGTTCAACCCTAGCCCTGTCCTGAGAAGAACCGGCGAAACAAAACAAAACAATCGATTTATAATATATAAGTTAACATTTGATAAAACCGGATTTTTATACTTTTTGCAAACTTCTAAAAATATTATAAGTACATGAAAATAGTAAGATTGATACACTTTATCAACGGTAGAAATCTCAAAAAGACCCATGTCACTTTGGATACACGATTACTAGTACAAAATCTGCCATTACACTATAAGAATCTTATTATATAAATATTAATTATTTTAATTTTTAATTAAATAATTTAATTATTACTACATATAAATATATAGATATATGACCAAGGCGGGATTCGAGCCCGCGACCCCGGGCGCAACATGCTCCGTTTTATCTGAGCCCTGTACCACTGCGCTAGCCTGATCGTCAAACATTCAGCGACATTCTTTTAATAATAGTATCTAATTTCACGATGAAACAAAAAGTTTACACAATGTGCGGGTACCTATACGGGAAAAACACATCTTTCTTCTTGGTTTCAGTAGTAGGTATACCGAATCTTTTTTTAGACCCATAATTTTGACTAGAGAGTCTCTAAGAGGTAATAATAGCGATTCTTAAGATATTTTATACACATCACTTCACGGCTAATCAAATTGCCCCTTCACACCAGCTGCCGTGTTATATTTGGAACTACTCTCTACACCCGGAATTGCATGTAATTTTTAACAGGTTTTCCTGATTGATTGACGTTTATGGTTTTTGCTTCATTCCTATGGCTAGCAGGAACATTTAAATATTTCATTCAGCGTTCTAAAGTTCTGGTAGTAGCTTGGTAGAGAATTATATTATTATCGAAACAAGAAATTATCCACCAATTATTGCATACGATTAAATTTTTAGACATTTAGATGAGAGTATACGTAATTGTTTGAGACAAGTCCATGAATCCAGATACCTGCTTATTCTGTTCAGATAAAAAGGATCCAACGACTTGTATCAGCATTTAAGTAAATCTTCGTCTTTTACATTTTCACTATTATTACACATCAACATGAAATTATCCAAGCATATTTTTTCCAGATTGATTGATTGATTGATATACATATTTATTATTTATAAGATACTCTGTCTTAAATACTAGTTTATTGAATTTGAAATAATTATTACAAAATATTTAAAGACATAATATTATAATTATAATATTTTTGAACTATTTCTTTATTTGCAGACGTCGAGCACTTCAAATTTCTAGCGGTATCGAGCACATTGGTAACATACGTTGGGAACTCGCCGGGACATTGTTGCTCGTGTGGATCCTGTGTTACTTCTGTATCTGGAAGGGCGTGAGGTGGACTGGAAAAGTGGTCTACTTCACAGCTCTCTTCCCATACTTCCTCCTGACAGTTCTATTAATCAGAGGCGAGTTGTTAAGTAGTTGAATTTAGTATCCTCCTTCTTCTAACTTTTATCCTGTTTCCGTTAGATAAATCCAATTATATGAGGGCTCTTAATTTAGAAAATTTAACAAGAGCGCCAGTTTTACATAGAGTGATTGCCATCTGACCTATGCAACTCAAAATGGAAACGAATTTGATTACACGAATCCGTGTTTCACGGTGATTTCTTCGTGGTTAGAGCATCCAGAAAATGCACATAAGTTATAAAAACTCATTATTACTATCGCTGTTCGATCTTGGGACTACCAGAATCTTACGATGCGATTGTAGTAATGAGTTTCATCAATCTTGTTTCTAATTGGAACATACTCATCTCTTTTTTAGTAAAATTAATCTAGGTACTGTTGTGTGTGTCTTTGCTGTGTCCTTATTTTTTTATAACCTAAATATGCCTGTGTGTGTATTTCAGGAATAACACTACCCGGAGCAATGGAAGGTATAAAGTTCTACGTGATGCCGAATATGTCTAAACTGATGGAATCAGAAGTATGGATAGATGCAGTCACTCAAATTTTCTTCTCATACGGTCTCGGTTTGGGTACATTGGTCGCTTTGGGAAGCTACAACAAGTTTACGAACAATGTTTACAAGTACGTATTTCAGCCTTTTCAACTATGCATTTAAAATTGGGAAAATATAATCATTAATCACTAATTTTATCACACTTTACACATGCTCATCCATTATAATTCCTTTAATTAGTTAGTTAAGCGTAAATTACGTAGACAAGATCAATAAAATATCCTTTACGAGCAATAAAAATAATTTAAGACCTACGAAGCCAATAAAATATGAGACTTACTATTTTGCGTTTCAATATTTTACAAATGTTTATGATATAAATATAATAAATTTACTAGTTTTACGTATCTTAAAATTGTAACGGAGCTTCCTTAAAAGGGGCTATTTTGTAGATCACAAATTTGCTTTAGTAAAATGTGCTAGTTAAATTCTGTCATATTACTAAAAATCAAAATAAGAAGGATGGGATGACTAATTTTTTTTAGTACAATGTTGCACTAAATGAAATTAGTTATCTCATTGCAGTGCAATGTCTCATTGCGGCCGAATTAGGTACCGCCGCAAAGTGACAGTAATAATGTCACGTTTCGTCAAGCTAGTGAGTAGCTGCCCGTTGGAGGAGAAGAGGCGAAGGTGAGCGACACATCTGTGTAGCAGTTGTGCTCCGACTCCGACTCCTGCTTTGTCCCTCTTAGTATTGGGTTCCGACTGCTGGTTTGCCGCTCTTATACTACATTCAAAAGTTTCGACTACATGCAATATTTTAGGGATGCCCTGATAGTATGCTCGGTCAACTCGAGCACGTCGATGTTCGCTGGTTTCGTCATCTTCTCTGTGGTCGGGTTCATGGCGCACGAGCAGCAACGGCCGGTGGCTGAAGTTGCTGCATCTGGTGAGAAACATGTTCTTACGTATAAAATGTTAATTTCATACCAAAAACTTACACACTGAGACTGTAAAGAAAGCGTAGAGGCAAATTGTCAAAAACAGAATATTTATATAGGTATGTTTTTATGCCTACCAATTTCTTCTGTTAAATTGAAAAAGTATAGATATTATCTACACTTTTTGATAAATGAAGGCGGTGAAATTATCACATAAAAAACTGTATGTCAGCTTCTAAATGTGCCTGGAATTTACTCTTTGAAATCGCAAATGATTCAGAAATGAAATATATAAATAAGATATGTAAGCGTGATAGCACGTAAAGTGCTACGATGAGCTTCAATGTTTCACATGATTTAACTAATTTTTTTAATAGTTCTTAAATATCATAATTATTTCAAGTGACTTTAACAAAAGTAAAATTCAAGTACAAGTACAATTAACTATATTTCAAGAATATTTTCCACGAATTTCAGGCCCTGGTTTAGCGTTCCTGGCGTACCCATCAGCGGTCCTGCAACTCCCAGGCGCACCCCTGTGGTCCTGCCTCTTCTTCTTCATGCTCCTGCTCATCGGCCTGGACAGCCAGTTCTGCACCATGGAAGGCTTCATCACTGCGGTCATTGACGAGTGGCCTAAACTCCTCAGACGTAGGAAGGAGATATTCATCGCTGTGACCTGCGTGATATCATACTTAGTCGGCCTATCGTGTATTTCTGAGGTGATGTTTTTTTCTTTTTTTTATAGCATAGGAGGCAAACGAGCAATGTGGTCACCTGATGTAAAGTGATCACCAACGCCCACAGACATCCGTAACACCAGAGGTCTAACAGATGCGTTGCGACCTTTGAGGAAAGAATAAGCTCTTTTCTTGAAGATCCCTAGGTCGTATCTGTCCGGAAATACCGAGGGGGGCAGCTGATTCCAAATTGAAATAGTGCGTGGAATGAAATGTTTACGAATATTTTATTGTCTATTGAATAGTCCTTTACTAAGCTTTATTATAACATGATTCTTCATCAGCAGCAGAAACAAATAGTTGTACAGGGAGCACAGTCATTATACATTGATTTTTAATTAAAGAAAATAAGTTTTTACAGCTGCGGTTAAAATGAGGTTCCATTTGGTTAGTACTACCTGCCGACGGTCATAAACATCAAAATAGAGCAGTACTTTATACTTAATTTTTTCCACTACTACTCTGAGAAAATCAAAATCAAGTATAGGTATCCTTTATTGTGCATGCATCATAAGTATAGATAATTATATTTATCACCAAAATACAGTTATAACACATTAATGATACGCCGAATAGATAAGGTTTATATTTATAAATGTAAGTATAAGCAAGACAAATGTGTAAGTATTGTGAAGTTTGGCAATCGGTTCCCTCTGCCTAATCCATTAGTTGAGCTGGCATGAAGATGTGTTGTTATATTTATTAATGTTTTATACCAATGAATACTCCTTAATTTACAGGGTGGAATGTACGTGTTCCAAATATTGGATTCATACGCTGTATCTGGGTTCTGTCTGCTGTTCTTGATCTTCTTCGAATGCGTCTCCATATCCTGGGCGTTTGGCGTGAACAGATTCTACGACGGCATCAAGGAAATGATCGGCTACTACCCGACAATCTGGTGGAAGTTCTGCTGGGTTGGATTCACTCCCGCCATTTGTATCGTGAGTACAGACTTAACTATTATAATTTTGTTGTTAAAAATCAGAATACGCAATCTTTACGTGGGGCCTTATTAATCATATTAATATTGTAATTGGGAAAGTTTGTTTGTTTGTTTGTTACTACACTAAAACTGCTGAACCGAATTTTATGAAATTTGGCACACACATAAAGAGTAATTTGGATTAACACATAGGATAGTTTTTATCACGAAAAAATGTTCCTGCCATGCCATGGGATGATTTTCCACGGGATTGAAATTTACGCGAGTGAAACCGCGGGGCACAGCTAGTTAGCTATGTAATTAAAATAGCAAATTGGATTTCCTCAGATTGTACACGATTTTTTTATTTGATTAACCTAATATTATATAACTGGTATTATTTAAATATTACATAATAGTAATTACATAGAGTCCACTATTAACCACAACTTGTTCAAGGTTAATAGCTAAAGGTACTGCTATGGATATCATAGAATTGCACCTGTACAGGAGGTACCTCTCAATCAGATAATACTGCTTCGTGTGGTTACTGAAGTTTCGATCCCCAGTCCCAACACATCTGCATAACAATTGTGCGAAAGTCTTTAGGTGGCGGTAGACAGGCTTTATATACTCGGTAGCCTACTATTATATGAAAAACAAATAGTAGCACCAACAAAGATGAAACAAAATGTTTATTCTGTAATATATCTTACCGTCTCTCATTCCACAGAGCGTGTTCTTCTTCAACTTGGTGCAATGGAAGCCGATCAAATACATGAACTACGAATATCCGTGGTGGTCACACGCCTTCGGCTGGTTCACGGCGCTGTCTTCCATGCTGTGCATCCCCGGGTACATGTTCTACTTGTGGCGAGTCACTCCCGGCACACGTATGGAGGTCAGTTCGTTTCTTTTTTCTTATTTTTTTTGTATCTTTCAGCATCTTTAAGCTGGTTAATAACTGAATACATTTTCATACAGAATTAAGATTACACGTCAACAACGTACATGCTTTAGCATACTATTTGAAATAAACACAGCATATGTATAAAAAAGAAACTATAACAACGTACTTTAAGATAAAGGAAAAATATGTAGTAGGTACACAACACAACACACACACTAACTTCTTTTGTGTCAATCATCAAAATCATCAAATAAGTTCATTCCACCACATTTTCTTATAACATGGCTTGCGTTGCAAGAAATTATCAGATGTTATCTAAGCTCCTTATCTCTTTTCATCATTTAAACTAATAATTCTACATACCATAACACTGGATGCGTTTATTCTATAAGCTTTAACTTCATAAACTCTATCTCTTTAGTAAAATGTGCGACCTAGCCGTTTCAATGCATTATATGTCTTTTATTTGTATTTGTATTATTTATGTTATAATGCTACTTTTTTCTAGAGTGTAGAGTTTTTGAAGTTTGAGCTGGTACAGCTAGCATGTAACTTAGAGATTGTAGAATTAGTTCATCGTAAAGTTGCGGCTTGTAAAGTTAGATCAATATTTATAAGATTTTAATTGTCCAGATCATTTGCATTTTGCCACGCCAATCCAACAGGCTCTTATTATATTTAAATGGATATTGTTTTTTTTATTTTATTGATGTAGATATTTTAAAACTTTTCTTGAAAGTGATTTCAGAAGAGTAGCATGTACTTTTTAATGTGTATTAATTTAATGCTCTTCTTAATTACAGAAATTCAATACCATAGTCCGAATCCCCGAAGATGTACCAGCATTGCGCACTAAGATGCAGGCTGAGGAACAAGCGAAACATGCTAAGAAGTAAACGATTGAAAATGTAACGAAGCGCAAGGATTCTGTACCATTTAGAAAGTGTACTTTAAAAAATATTTATTCTAAATGGAAACTAACGCACAACACACTACGTGTTTATTCATAAATGCTCTTATTTATCGCATACTTATGTGTAGTTTATTTATTTTAGGCGTTTAATTTTAGTTTTTAGTGTTGGACAATTTAAAAAGTGTTACTGTTGATTTAGTTGTATTTAGTTTTATTTGATGACTTTCGACGTTTCGGGTTAGTCGACGCGTTCGTGTATGTTCGTACGTTACGTTATATTTTAGTTTTAGTCTTTGTTAATGCATGCTAAGTATAAAGTTACCTATTTATTGTTGTCTTCCATTTTGTCAATGATATTATAAAGTTATCAATTTAAATTGACTTTTCTATATACTCGATTTTGAATTTTATATTTATATATTGTCTATCCTACAATCCTATTTACTCAAAGTTATTATCTGCATTATTTTATAAACAATTAATTAGATTAGACATAATTCTAAGTGAATGTATTGTAGTAAATTATATCCTCCTCTAAGGAAGTAATAAATTAATACATTTTAGATTGGTGTTTAGTGTAGATATTTTGAAAAATTTTGCAAAAGAAAAACGCAACGGGACGCGTTTATTTTGATCTAAATGGTGTTTTTGAAATTAGATGTTTTATGAAGTATTTAATCTTTGTAGAAATTAAGAGAATATTAAAAATATTTATACATCATTATAAATGTTAATTTAAATTATTTTTACGTTCCTAGTGACTAAATTTTATTGAGAATTGGTTGGTTAGCTTTAAAAGATATTTATTCAACTTTTTTTTCATTTCTCAAAATAATAACGAGATTATTAGAAACACTTGTACATTTCAATTTATGACCTTCTGTGTTCCAAAAAGAGACCAAATTTGGAAAACACTTACTATATACTGTAGATTTTACAAAAATGCAAAACAAATTTTGGCCTATGATAAATGTTTAATATTTTTGTCTATTTACATCTTTACTCTTACCTATAAAGATATTATTTTATTTATTTAATAAATAAACTTAGACGAAATATAAAATTATTGTAATGTAGGTCTGAGATATGTGTGGATTACCAAAAACTCACTTCTATTCTTCTATCAGTATTAACACTTTTTATCTGTCAATTATATCATACAATCACAAAATATAAGAATTATCACATGTTTAATCATATACAATAATTATAACATATTTATATTAATGGATTTCTTTATAATTCGATGCCAAATATGCTTTAAGCAATTATTTTATGTTATTAATATAGAATGTTGTACTAAAATATATTTCGTGTTAGAAAACAATGTACTGTGTGCGTATTCAATTAGTTTCAATTTGATGTATGAATTGTGTATGTTAAGAAGAAATTGTGCTTCCATATAATTTAAACGTAGGTTGTTATTCATATATTTATTATTAATATAATAAGTTATACAATACTAACGTGTTTTTTATTGTATCCTCTATCTTTATCTTAAAAAAATACAGATGAAGGTCTCGATGCTTTTCTACGAAAATAATTGAATTTTTTCTTTTCAGAATTTTCATTCTCCTAAATCTCTGGTTAGTGTTAAGTTGATTAAACCGATGTAGTTATTTTCCAAGGTAGGGATGTAGATGTCATAAGACGTAAAGTTTTCCTGACAAACATGTTTTGCTGCTCAACCGACCATCGGCGTGGCAAAGATGTTCATAATATTCATCATAAGACCATCTGAAACATTGTAGGAGATATTGGATCAGGGGAACATGGCCATCTATTGCTGCCTCACGGACTAAAACGATAGGCACAGCCCGTGAATTTAAATTCGTGTCCATTATGTTTATTAATCTTAGATGAATAAAAAATAATGACATCATTTGATATTTATTGTTTATGAGGTCTGTCATTAACGTTTATTTGTTAATTAAAATATCATCGGTTGATGGATAAATAAATAAAGTATCATGAAGTGTTTTTATAATAGACATTGTGTACATCAATTGAAGAATAGTAAATGTTGAAAATTAACACTTAAGGTGGTAGTAGCACTTTTGAATAGTATTAAAAATGAAAAGTAGGCACCCAGATCTTTATATAGCTGTATCATCCTTCCATCTTGCGCATGGCTTTCATAGTCTTACAAATATAGAACACTAGCTGCGCCCCGCGGTTTCGTGCTGTGTGTTAGTAGCCGGTGGCCCATGGAGGGAGGAGGAGGAAGAGGGCAGCGCATCTGTACAGTCTTTATACTGATGCCTATGGGTGTCGGTTATCACAAAAATGGCTCCGACTGCTCGCTTGCCTCCTTATACTATAAAAAAAAGATAGATAAACTAAAGAGACAGTCTCCGTTAACGATATTGGGCCACGAGGATATTGTGATTTATAGAGATGCTGCTGTGCATTCATATCTTCCATTCAGTTCTGTTATAGCAAGTACTTACAGACTTGCTTAAGCTTAGGAAATCAATACATTTATTTTTATTACTGTTTTTATAGTATAACTAGCTGCGCCCTGCGGTTTCACCCGCGTAAATTTCGGTCCCGTGGGAAATAGAAAATCATCCCATGTCATCCCATAGGAACATTTTTTCGGGATAAAAACTATCATGAGTGTTAATCCAAATTACCCTCTATCTGTGTGCCAAATTTCATGAAAATCGGTTCATCGGTTTTTGTTTGAAGAAGTAACAAACAAATAAACTAACAAACAAACGTACAAACTTTCACATTTATAATATTAGTAGGATAGAGCAAGCGAGGAATCGGAGTCTTTACTCCTAAATACATCCGCATAAATTTTATGCAGCTGTTATGCTTTCTTTCTCCCCTTCAACGGGCCAACGGAATACTCACAAACGGCATGAAATGCGACGGAATCACGAAAGTTACCTTTCTGGCATTTGCCTTACGTTCCCTGATGATAGTGACCCCATTCAGTTGCAAGTCATTACCCACTATAGACAATTCTCTGGTAGCACTAACATAATCGTTATGTGGTGACGTTATGCATAATGTCTGTGCACAATTAGCACGTGGTTGTAAATGACAATGTCAACAACACCGTTTAAGTGTGGTGATGTAACCGCTCGCCTTGGACGGTTGCAGGCGTATCGATATTCATTCTGATAGTCACATCGATGTATTATTAGTTTTAGATACTTTTGAATAAAGAAAGAAATAGAAACTTAATAAAGGAATTGATGTATTTAGATAGGTTACACGTAAGTGCTCTGTCTCGTACTATTTCAAGTTCTACAAAAAGTTTCAGAAGTTTTAGATTTCAGAGGCCGTGAAATAGATAAACTAACAAACATTGGTTTCTATATACATGTATACTACCTGCGACCCGGGATTTCACTCGTTTCAGTGTAGTTTCAGCTAAAATATTGGTATTAAAAGATGAAATTTAAATACTCTACGACCAATAACTATACTGATACGGATCTACTGCACATTTAATTGTTGACAAGTCATTCATCAATAATTACGCATTAGGAAACGCCTTAGCCGAATGGCAACCAGATCACCATAAAATAAAAAAACCAAGTAATTCTTAAATATATGTTAATACTTTAGATAAAACAAATAAAAAATGTATTTGTTAACTTTAATTTTAGTCAATAAGATGGTATTGAAATATGAAGGTCTATATCATTATTATCATTAACAAAGCTTCAACAACAAAGCTTTCAGTTAGTCGAATGATTACAGTAAAACAACTTTAACGGATTTTATTGCGGTTTATTTCATTTTAGCTTCCGCCAGCGGCTCAACCGCGCGGATGTCGGTCTTCGCGTGGATGGGTTAATTTTTTTTCTACGTATTTTTCCAGGATAAAAAGTATCCCATTTTATGCTCCAGTTTCATCGTAATCGAACTGTTAGTTTTCACGTGATGCCTGAACATACAGACAGACAGACAAAAATTTTTTTATTCGCATATTTGGGTTTGGTATCGATCCAGTAACACCCCCTGCTATTTATTTTTTAAATATTTTCAATGTACAGAATTTACCCTTCTACAGATTTATTATATGTATAGATTTTACAAGTTCGACGTCTCAGAAGCATGACATGAAGTCACGGGAGGACTTTAAATAAACTGCGATAATAGTAGTTTATGCAACTGTCATATAATGAAGGGTATTAAAACACGAGTGGATTTTTTGAAACGAGCGAAAGCGAGTTTCAAAATAGTTAACAAGTGTTTTAATACCCGTGTTATATGCAGTTGCATACACTACTTTATCTTCACTAATAATAACAATAATAATAAGTTATTTATTTCTTTGAGCAAAACTTAAATGCCTAGTACAATGTTTGGAGAAAACCCTTTAAGTAAATAAATACCTGTAGGTAGTGGGATTCTCCGCTCTTCCACAGGACACAAACACTTGATTAAGTTATGGTACAAACATTAAGATTATCTTAATAACACTTGTCCACACCGGTATTAACACTAAAACTTGCTAAAACATATTCAAGTTGTTATACTTAATATTAAACACAAAACTTTGTTGTTTACTCTAATACAATATATCAATATTTTGTAATATTTAACTTTACAGTATCTCGTCTGTTCAACTTTTATATAATAATATGTATTTATTTTATAATATTAATTCTAAAACTATTTGATTTTCGCTAATACTGACTAATAGAATTAATCAATTAATAAAACATTGTGCAGTGCAGTGAATTTGTCGCCATCAAAATCTAACCAATGAGAGCGCAGCTGCAGCACACGCTGGGCCAATCAGGAGCGGGTGCGCGCTGTTAAGGATTTTGACATACGTCTCTCTCACCATTTTTCTCTCCCTCTCATTTCATTCATTTTTGCTTTCATTTTTTTGTAGAGCTTTGTCTCTTTCTCGCAAATCCTTTCCAAGCAGGCATTGAACCAATGAGAGCGCAGCTGCAGCGCTCAGGGCCAATCAGGAGCGAACGCGCGCTGTTAGGATTTTGAAATAAGGCTCTCTCACCCCTCACTCTCTCTCTCTCGCTCTCACACAGTGTTATAATGAGATTTTACGATATCGATTTGGATATTATAACATCATGTCAAATTGCTTAAATTGAGTTTTTTGTTGTCTGAGCTATAACAGTAGTCATTATAAGTCAAGTATTGGTAACATAAGTAGAATGTTACAACATTAGTGTAGATAAAATACTTTAAAGTTGTTTTATTATAATTAGTAATATCGCGTAAACTTAAAACATCATTAGTAGCATGATTGTTTAAAACCTAAGCTTGCTTATAACATCATCACACTAAGTACCAATAACAAGTACAATAAAAATTTGATGTGTCTATTAATAATACGTCGATGTTGATCGTAAGCTTTTAAGTAGGATGTTAGTGTATTTTATCACATTTAGGATAAGTGTGTTAGTAGGTGACGTAAATAATGTCTTTGATGTTGTTTTTATGAGCAAACATTATATGGCAACACTGTAAGTTTCTTTTTAGATAGTCCTTTGTGCTGATGCAAGCCCGTTTTTTTGGGGCAAACTAAGATTCTATCTCAAGTTTTCATTATCATAGATATGACGCAAGGTGAGCGATAGCTTTATGAAGATATGAATTTTCAGACTGTCGCGTTTCGTGCGGTGTGTAAGTAGCCGGTGGTCCATGGAGGGAGGAGGAGGAATTGCCAAGGCATCTGCATAACCTCTATGCGGATGTATATCCGCTCCGCGGTTTCATCCACATCCGTTTCAGTCCCAATTTCCGTGCAAATATCGAAATGAAAAATAAAAGTTAGTCGATTCTCAGTCCTACTCGATATTTTTCGAAATTTTACGAGAATCGATCGAGCCGTTTCATTGGAATATGGTAGCCAACATTGTGTGTGTAACAGCTAATAGAAGAATTTTACATATAAGATTAAGATGAATTCATGGAAGTATCAGAGCAATCTGGTATATTTTATTTGCTTTTTATTGCTTTTTTTCATTACTGTAACAATACACATTTCGTACAATTTTGGACTGTCTTGCTTTAATAACCATACAAATTGACTGGCATTTGTGAGAACTGAACTGAACCACAATGGTTCGCGAATTACAACACGCCAGACAGTAACGCCGCGCCGGTACGGTTGCTATGTGACATGCTACACCAAATTGCTACTGATATCCGTTGGCAAATGCGCGGTCAGCTCGACAAATTCCTACGCCTATGAAATATGCGTGGAAAGACGAATGATCTGTTCCAAACAGAGATTATTCAAATTTTAAAATTAGAATTTAGATTTTTTTCTTCGAATTTTATTTTTTTATGATAATGAAATCAAATTATTTACTCGAATAAAGCCAAATTCTTTTTAAAGTGTGTTAATTCATGTTTGCTTTTTGAACAAGGTAAACAGTTTATCTAAGTTACGTTAGTTTTAACAATTTAAATGAACAATAGCTATACACACATAACAATTACGTCAAGTTTTCTCAATATGAAAAATCATTTAATTATATTTAGCAATAGTTTTCTCATTCATGCTATATTTGATTGGATTGAATTTCAAAATATGGTTTCGTCATTTCAATCATGAAGTTCTTTCAGAAGGTTTTTTTATTCTATGAAGGTTTATTAAAATTATACAGAAATACATCGGAAAAAAAGATTGGAAATGCATGTAATCTGGTATATGAAACTAAATGTTGGATGTTAACAGACCTAAAAAAGCTTATCTTCCACCATCTTGAAAAATATCTTGTTAAATTAAATCATAAATAAAATCCAGTTTTTACGATAACCTGGTAAGTTAACATTAAAAAAAAAATAATATAATTGTTAGCTGTTTTTGACAATGTACAATAAAGTACGTTTACATTTTTCGCTACTATGTTACCATATATGGCTTTGACTGCCTCGTGGTCCAGTGGTAAGCGTGTTCAACCACAGACGTGAGGCCCCGAAATCCCTGAATATCGATGGAAGAAGCGAAAAATTTTGGATGTGCCTATTATATTTATATTTTAGTTATAGAGAGAGCTTATAGAGCGATTTGAGGTCTACAATTATGTCGTCTTTAGCACACCAGAAAGCTTTACTGACTTTTGTGCTCCGTTTCGATTGCTCGCATTCAGAAGTCTAGATTTATTCATCCGTCATGACTGTTAAAACGACAAAAAAACATTATTTTAGTTAATTTTTAAAAATATTTAGTAAATTGTATTTGTATTGAATAAGAATTTAGTTTCATTATTTCAACATCGCAATAATTAGAACAACCTTTGTTCCGATTTGATAGCCTTTAAAAATAATAGGTCCCTCTTCTTTGTTGGCTGGAAAACAGGTATTCTAAATTTGAATTTGAAAAATGACAGAACATAATTCTCTAATATTATAAATGCGAAAGTTTGTATGTTTGTTTGTTTGTTTTAACACATAGTATACGTTTTTATCCCGAAAAAATGTTCCTGTGAGATGTAGTGGGATGATTTTCTATTTTCCACGGAATCGAAATTTACGCGGGGCGCAGATATTCGAATATATTTTTACCGCCAATATCACGTAGGATACAACAAACATCCTCAGAATTGCAAATACCTTTACATGGCTCTCGCGAAGGTCGGGACATGTATTGGTTTACTAATTACACGTTTAAACATGTGTTAAACATTAAAAGCTATAAACATTCATATATGGTAGTACGTATAATAAAAAATGTCCTCGAGTACCTATGGATATTGGTGTGGGATGCGTAGATGAACAATTTATTTTTACGATATTTATACACGTACTAATATTATACATACCTACTAATATTATAATATACAGACGAAATTACTTATACTTGATGCAAATAACTACTGATCACAGGAAACCTCCACTTATGCAGTATCTTATTACTCTTAAACGGAAAACTAGCTAACAACTGACAAGACAACGGACTACGGTCAATCCATAGACAGAATCGATTTTTCTCATACTCTGTGCCTTACTTAGAGTTATGCTGCATAGTAGCCGAATAAGGCTGGCACGACTACTCGTTTGCACCATTTACAAACTCACAGAACACTCAGATTGCAAGTATAAAAAATGCTTTACATTAGTTTTTAAACACAGTGTATAAATACAACCAGCCTCGCCCCGCGGTTATATCCACGTAAATTTCGATCCCGTGGGAAATAGAAAATCATCCTGTGTTAATCCAACTTGCTCTCTATGTGTGTGCCAAATTTCATGAAAAGCCGATTTTCAGTTTTCTCGTGAAGAAGTAACAAACAAACAAACAAACACAAATTATATCATTCATAATATTAGTAGGATTCATAAAAACTTATTTGTGAAAAAAAGCTTAGGAAAGGATCGTACGTCTAGATTGTCAAGGCAATTAGTATCTGAATCGTTATGAGTAATCATATAAATCTTATCAACTAGCTAATTTCCTGTCAGTCATGATCATCATCGTCATCAACTTTTATCGGTCCACAGTTGGACATAGGTCTTTCAATGAACGTGGAAACGATCGATCTCCTGACATTTGCATTCCCATCTGGTGAATGGTTTTAGTGTCACTAGTTTATTAACGCACGTGTTTGGCATTAAATATTTCGCGCACGGTCCTTATAAGGCACCCATTATATTTGACCTTTGCTAAAATTAGGGACGGTTAAGTAAAAATTTTCCTTGTAAGTGTAAAAAATATATATTACATAAGTTTATGCATATCTGTGTGCCTAGTTACATTTTATTGGTTTTATTGTTTTTACTACTGTTCTACCGTAATCAGCAAATATTTGTGTAAACACCACTGGATTGAACAAGGACACACCAAGTTTAACTAAAAGTATTAACACAATTTTCTAAAAAAGGGAAGAAGGAAGATTTATGAATTTCGATTATACATAATATTATTATTGCATAAGTGAACCCAAAAAAAATGGCGGGAAGACTTCAGAAAAATATGAACTCGTCGTTGTCAGTTCTAAACTTTTGACTTTTACACAGAATTATATTCCTAATAATAATTAATACTCAGAAAGTTGGCGAAGAGTGTGAGAGTAGATGTCGATCTTCTGCTCGACTTTTTCCGGTCCAGTCGGAATACCGTTTCATCGGAATACGAAAACAAATATTCCGCAAGTTTTGGATAGATTCTATAGAGTCGGAACTTAGGCAAGAATATTATTATTATTACTTATTATGACGTTTGCAGACTTTTATTTACTTAAACCTATGATGTGTCCTTGAAAACAAGCTGCACGTATTTATCTAAAGATGCGACAAAACTCTTATCTATGTATTTGTTTCAACGTACGCACACAAGTTCTGAATGGTCTCGGCAAATCTCGTTTCGTAGAAAGCGATAACATAAACAAACATACAGATAAGTGGAAAGATGATATATTCACTACGTTACTTTTCAATGGTTATTTATAGAGAATAACTGTTCAATCTAATAATCAAAGTTATTTATAGCATTGGACGCAAACGAGAAGAAAACGCTTTTTTATAGGTAATATATGTGACAGACCAGTAGTTGTAGCATTTTGGGACGTCCATAAATATCCGCATATTTATAATGTAGATCTGTTTCTTCCTTCTCTCCTGCCCATTTTACTACGTATCGGGAGTCCAATTTCAACTATTCTTTTCCCTAGAGCATGAGCGAAGCACCGCACGTAGATTATTGTTTCCTTTTTTTTTGTATCGAATTTAATTTTTAAAGAGAATACCTGCAAGTACTGATCTTCCAATTGCTGTAACAAATTACAAATAAAACAAAGTAAATTAATTGGAAACTTTTGGCGATGTACGTTATTCTTCTTCATTCTCTTTCGTTATTAAATTTACGTTTTATTTAAACTCTCGCTTTTATCATCAAACCCAAGAGTCATCACTGATTAACCCTTGCACCTCTACACCATAGAGTCCTACCTACGCTTAATACAGAACCAGCATCCATAAATTGGGTTTATTACCTCCATAAATCCCTTTTGGTTGTGCTTGTAAGTTGTGGCGTAAATTATCGTTGAGGCGTTGTTTTATCAGTGTCAAGGGCGACGGCCAACTTCGGCAGATGTTATCAGGACCCGGTGGTTCCGTATATGAACAAGGCATTTCCTCGAGTATCGATATATCAACCTGAATTCTTCACGAGTAGTTCGAATTTCTGAATCTTGTCGCCCGCAAAACGCTCGCGCTTATCCACAGATTTTTTTAGTAATCCTACTACTACTAACCTACTACAATTACTGGCAAAATGGGCCGGCATGGCAGATACCTCGACACCGGCGTGAAGAGACAGCTGTGATCGTGCGGTGTGAGCAGCCGAAGGTTTAAGTGGAGGTGGGAGGAGGAGGAAGGGCAACGCATCGCACGTCTATAGGCGTCGGTAGTCATGAAATTGACTCCGACTTCTCGTTTGTCCCCTTATATCCTACTAATATTATAAATGCGAAAGTTTGTATGTTTGTTTGTTTAATTGTTTGTTTGTTCTTCACGCAAAAATTGCAGATCTGATTTTCCTGAAATTTGGCACACACATAGAGGGTAACTTGAATTACACATATACACATAGGATAGTTTAAAAAATATGTTCCCATGGGATGGCATGGTATGATTTTCTATTTTCCACCTTTGGTTCAGCTGACAGTTATTCAAAGTGAGACCACAATTCATATACACGATATAGCTGGTGCCCGCAACTCCGTTCGCGTAACGTATTTTATATATTATTTCTTTCGAATTTTCATATCCAAAATTAGGTAAAGTATAATTACTGACTTTCGCGTAGGATTGAGCGATTTTTCCGCAATAAAAAGTATTCTAGACCTTGACCTGGCTTGGTATCTATACACCACAAAAAGTTTTATTCGAATCTGTCTAGTAGCTTCGGAGGTTAGCCTGGACAAACAGAAAAACGAAAAAACAAACAATTAAAAACAAAAAATTGAAAATTAAAAATTGTTCTAACACTATTTTAACATCGCCCCCAATTAGGTTTTCGTAAATATATTCAATGTACAGACACAAGACATCGTATGTCCTAAAGCACACACTATGCAGATGCGATAAATATGTATATCTGAGTGCATATCTGTCAATATCGCTCTCAATACTAACCTCAAGGAGCACCGCACACTACACAGATAACTTATTTTTTATCGTCAAGTATCTGGAGACACAGACGTATTATTTTGAAGGATGGGTACACAGATAAAATATTATCATATCTGCTTAGTGGGTTTGATTCTAAATGTTTCTAACCTACATAGCAAACGTATATAAAAGGTATACATTTGTTTGATCACAAAGTATTTAAAAAAAACCCTTCCCTATATAGTCTCTACAGTGAAAATCTATCTCCGAGAGATTTCCGACGCCTTCATGTGGTGACCATGTTATCAATGTATTGTTCTAAACAGTGAATCGGCTAATGAGTCATTGCATTAACAGTTAATGTTTCGAAGATAGATGATTTTGATGAATTTCGTCATCCCTCTCGTAGTTTGTTTGGTACACTGAACTGAAATGAATTGAAATGAAATATCTTTATTGTGCAAGTAGCACAACAATTTAATAGAAAAACATACACTTATATAAAGTACACAAAAGTAAAGGTACATGGCCTTATTATTCAAATACTAATTTCTTCCAGGCAAACTTTTGAAGAAAATATTTATGTTCAAGAAGAGGTAGAGTCAAATCGATAATATATCTCCTCATTTGCATCTTATCGTACAAAAAACAATGAGCCATGTCTTTTTTTATAGTACAAGGGGGCAAACGAGTAATCGTAGCCATTTTCATGTCTACCGACGCCCATAGACATCCGCATAGTTTAAACACAGATGCGTTGCTTCATTCCTCCTCCCCCCTCTATGGGCCACCGGCTACTTACAAACCGCACGAAACGCGACAGCAAGCTGTCACTTTACGCCGGTCTCGTGTAAGCGAGAGGTACCTCCCCGGTCGTGCCGGCCCAGTTTGACTACATGCATGTAGCATGGCACTACCTTTTATTGCCTGGCCTGTATAATAAGTACAAAAAACGGCTCACGCTTATATGAAATAAAGCCTATAAGAAAATCGTTGTGGTTTTTTTTAACCGGACT
>LUGF01003898.1:8022-27431 GCA_001625245.1 Calycopis cecrops | reverse complement strand
AAAATATTTATGTTCAAGGAGAGATAGAGTCAAATCGTAACAATTTGTCGTAATATCATACAATATAAGTAATGTATACATCGTAACAAGTATATATATATATATATATCACCACATTTGCATCTTATTCTACAAATAGCAATGAGTGGTGTTGTCATGCCTGTCATGCCCTGTCTTGTCCTGTCTTTTCTTTTTTAGTACAAGGGGTCAAACGAGTAGTCGTAGCCATTTTCATGTATACCGACGCCCATAGACATCTGCATAGTTTAAACACAGATGCGTTTTTTTTTTTTTTGGTGACGCAGTGGAATGCATTTACGCACGATACCGGGTAGCCTGGGTGGCTACCGGGCCTGTGTCGGGCTCGGCGCTGTAGCGTGCGGCCCTACCGACTAAACCCCTGCGGGTGCCTTCAGCCGCATAGTTGGAGGGCCCCGGATCTATAAGCAACAGGGCGCCTCCAGCGACAGGCTGGCCCAATTGATAGGGCCAGACTCTCCCAGCTTAGGGACTGTCCGGCATGCTTTGACAGCCCCTACTCCACGATGGGACAGTGCAATGGGGTCAGGTTCCCAGCCTAACCCCTGGTCCCATAAACACAGATGCGTTGCCCCATTCCTCCTCCCCCCTCTATGGGCCACCGGCTACTTACAAACCGTACGAAACGCGACAGCAAGCTGTCACTTTACGCCGGTCTCGTGTAAGCGAGAGGTACCTCCCCGGTCGTGCCAGCCCAGTTTGGCTACATGCATGTAGCATAGCACTACCTTTTATAGCCTGCCCTGTATAATAAGTACAAAAAACGGCTCACGCTTATATGAAATAAAGCCTGTAAGAAAATCGTTGTGGTTTTTTTTAACCGGACTGAATGTGGATGTTTATTTAATCTGGATGTTTTAATGTGGTTGTTTATTTTACCGCACGCCGACCGTATTTACTTTTTGCATTGGGAAGAATTAGAGTTATATAATTAGACTAAGACTGGAGCATTGCTTACAGAGATGCGTGAGTGTTTTCCTAGCCTCAATAATGTACAAGACTATTTCTAATAATTTAATCAATTAGCTATAGTAAGTGATAAATATCTAGCCTCAACTATGGAAATTTTTTGAATTAAAAATAAGTTGTTCAAAAACTGTTTTGTATTTTGTATATCCTTTGTTTTTGGGAATCTGTGCAAAATTGGAAAGAATGGAACAGAGTAATAATAATCTTCTTAATACTCTGTTTTTGCTGGGCTAGCGTCTGCGATTTCAAGACTATGTCGGACTGGGCTACCTATACCGGACAGACTTGGGAGAGAGACCAGACTAAGAGCAGCTCAGCTGAGAAGTCCTCCACCCGTCCCTCCGAATCAGCAGACAGCGGCGTGGATTTAAACGACCGGCAGGTCTTCGGACACTGGTGGCGTGCTCCTTTGGAGTACTGGGGCTCGGAATGGGAACCTGACTCCAATGCACGGAACTGTTCGAAGGCAGCCGGACAGTCCCCAAGGAGGGCCTTTTCACTTAGGTCAGCCTGTTGATGGAGGAATCCTATCGCTTCAATTATAGTGGCTGAAGGTAGGAGTTTAGTCGGTAGGGCAACCCAACTGCCGTGCCCGACAAAGTTGAGGTTGGTGAAAGGGTATGAAAAAGATGAAATATTGAAGACTATAATATCTCAAAACAAAATCATTAGGTGTTATTAAGAATAATTATGAATTATCTTCTTATTAGATGAATTACTTATACTAGGTATATGTTTATTTTGCGGGGGTTTGTAATTTTGTTGGATTGGCTAGTGTTAATCTACAACTATATACATCTCCGGTCTTGCACCTTATTTCTCTTTGATCTCGTCTGACAGTCCTATCGGAATTGTTAAGCGAAGGAAGACATAGTGTAGCTACTTGCGACTGCGCACACACTTGTACAATATAATAAGTCCGGAGCTTAACTATAGAGCCAAGTTAGTACTGCGGAGTACTTTTACAGTGTTGTCTATAGAGACGTAGAGACTGTAACTAAAACTCAGCTAGGAAATCCATGTTATTATGGATAAATAACAAAAATAATATTAAAAAAAAATCTCAATACCAGCCTGGAGTCAGGAAGTCTGTATTCTTCGAAAGAAATTTCTCTTCTGTGGTATCGGGTTTCCTTTTCATCAGAATGATGAAAGGGGTCAAGAAGAGCACCTGCTTTTGCACATATGACTAAGGTGGACGATGCCTTTTAAAAACGTACTTTCTTTTGTAAAGTGTACCTTTTGTGTATAAAGACGGGGATCTACATACGCATGGAATGAAGAAGTATATGAATAAATATCTTATTTTCCCACGTAAACTAGAAATAAATACTCCATAGCATAATAATGTTAAATATTTAAATTGTACTATATTTTGGATCGAATCAAGATGGAAAAAACATCAGTTTCCATGTTATATTCTTCTTCATCTCATTTAGCAAGCACCTGCATAAAAAAATATATGTATATATCCGATTAACTTCTCTTTTACTTAACCGATTTTGATGCAGATTTCAGAAAAACATTTATGACACTTAGCTTCTCTAAAGTGTGTGTAAGTTTTAGTATTTTTGTCGACTTCAAAAAGAATCATGTTTCATATCGTATTCATTTATTTTGGTAAAAATTTGAGATGTGCCGATTATTACTTTTGCCATTATTAATTTTACATCTAGTAGGTTTATAATTAAACTAGTTTTTACACAGTTTTTATACATAAATTGAAACATATGGGTTTATTTATTGTTTTAGACATTCTAACCCAGAGAAAAATAAGAAAAAAAAAAACAGGACATCAAATTTTTAGATATTCTACTTCAGAAATTGTAAGTTCCTAGATTCCTGAAATATTTACAATCATAATACAAATCAAATCACAAAATTTTAGTACTTGAATTTTCTATAACTTTTCAGACACCATGGCCAAATTTGTCGAAAAATATATGTCAAAGTGTAACATAAGATCAAATATGCCAAAAAATTGGCATTTTTAAGTAAAAAGTTCTTGAAAATCTGACGTGATAGCCCAATTTGAACATCGAATTTTGAATGTCTATAAATTCTTGAAAAAGTAGTGGTTCCCCCAATTAAAAGTAGTAAACATATCGTAAACTGTTGTTATCTTTTCAGTTATTTCATTCGTGAAAACATGAGAATAAAATTGTATAAAATGGCAATACTTTTAACAGCGTTTAGTTTCTTGTCTACATTTCAATTATAAATAAGACTTGACTTAAAGGTCTTAGTTACCAGGTCATAAAAAACCAAAAAAAAAAAAATCTCTACATTTCATGGAATTTTTATGTCCGTTCTTAAGGAGCAAACTCCTGGCGCGTGTTATTGCAAAACGAAATTTTGAAGTGTGACGTAATTTACGGATGATCTACTCTGTCACTTCTGTCAGGTACCTAATAATAGAAATTAATATTAAACAATCAAAATGTTTGTTCAATACATTGAGTTATATGTATACGTAGTAATAATAACTCAATGGTTCAATATACATATATTTTTTTATATTTTTAACCGACTTCAAAAAATGGAGGAGGTTCTCAATACGACCGTATATTATATAATTCTGTCGGCATATATTTTATGAAAAATACCTAAAAAGTAAGAAACCGGATAGTCGGCGGTTTTAACCGACTAGTCGCCGACTACTAAAGCGGCCGTCTAATCGGCTTTACCTACTAGTCGGAACATCTCTATTAAAAAATAATGAATAACGTTAATTTTAATTTTAGTCAATATTTACAGATTGTCGTGATGCTATTTGTGTGTGTGTCTAATCCGATACGCTCGTGACTGAGGACGTTATCCCCTGGGAGGAGTTTGACGAGGGTCCAATCAATGTCAACTTTTTGTTCTGTAATACTTATTGATAGTCATAACTTGGTGAAAGATATATTTTTTAAGTACGAGAGTTACTAAGGACGAGAGCACACATGCTAGTTTTAGCATGTTTTTGCTGCATCACGATTTAGCGACTCATCGTTCAGTCGTGGTGTCGGAATCGCACGATGAAGCGACTGCTTCACTGCTTGATCGACAACAGTTGCAGTTCGGTGCGTTTTTAAATTTGGGGAGCGTGTGGTCGCTGCGCTGCATTCAGCTTCTAAAAAGCGCCAAAATCCCCGATCGCCGATGCTAAAAGTGCCTGTGTACGTTGGCTGCTTTGCTGCATCTCACTAAAACCTACTGGCCTAATAGCCTGCTGGCCTGGACTGGAGTTTTAGTCGTTTTTATTTGTAGTTACTTTATTTAGTGGGCCTGAACCAGCGTCTGGTTAAGCTATGGCGGGGCCCGGGGTTTGGAGACCTTGGAGTTGACAAGAGGCCTCCTTTTATGGGTGCAAAAATGATATTAGGCCCCTTTAAGGCCCCTCTAAGGCTTACGGGGCCCAAGGCTGCAGCCCTCCTAAGCTCCTACCTGGATCCTGTGCTGGCCTAGACAAATAGGTAATCTTTAAAGATTTAAAATTTTAGGGTCCTTTATTTAATACTTTTAAGCAATTAGATAAACTCTTTAGAGTTCTATACAGATACAGATAATTTGGAATATTAGTGTTTCTTGATTCTTGATTGGGTATTGGTAAGACATGGAAATTCTAAATTTGTTTGACCAAAATGTACGTACTACTTGCTGAAATAACGTATAATAGGTATTACTAGTAGCGGTTTCGCCTGCCTTGTTTTAAGTTTCGATTAAATATACCTAGAATTATAAATACATGGAAATAGTTGTCATTTTAATAAGGTAATGTTTAAGCGAAAAGCGGTCGAATTCTGGTGTGTCGTGAACATACCACCATACCACCACATACGGTCGTATTTTAAGCTGAAATTGCACTTCTTCAGGTCATTCGATCCAATGAATATCCAAACTAGAAACTGTGAAGAACACGACGTGTTGAGGGAACGAGATATACGTCCAAGAGTGGACGCCCGACTTATATGCAAGGTAGAAATGATTTTTTCACCCATTAAATTCGAAAAACGCTCATTGTTTCGCCAAAAAGTGCCTACATAATTTTATTATATCTACTAAAAGTAAAATGTATTGTAATAATAAACGCGATTTACTTATTTATTTTTCTCATAGATAGGGATGAAAAGTAGAGTATATCCCGCGGTCGCAAAATATTTTTACCCTCGGGCGGCGTACGTTGAATCCCTCGCTACACTCAGGGTTCTACTTTAGAATCCTTCGTTCCGTTCTGGTTTCAAAATAGTGCCCTTGCCTTAAAAATACTATTCTGCTCCCTTGTGATATAATCTACTATTACTGTATAAGAGAGCAATCGAGCCATCGGCGCCATTTTCATGACTACCGACGACCTCCGCTGCATAAAGATTATACATATGCGTTACCCGCCTTCTTCCTCCCCCCTTCCGAAGGCCACCGGCTACTTACACACCGCACGAAACGCGAAAGCTGTCACTTGACTCCGGTATCGTGTAAGCGAAAGGTATCTGCCCGCTCATGCTGGCCTAATTCAGCTGCATGCAGGCATTGAAAAACCACTAAATATTTTTGCTCAACCTGGCGCTCCACTACCTTACGCATTAGCAAACATCCTTAATTCGTCAGTCACATGTCAGACAAAAACAATGTCATGTGCATTTTTAAACGATTACGAAGGAATGTGTTATCAAAAAGCTTCCAACAATCTGATTAATGTCCTGAGGACTCCGCGATGCAGTCTTAACCTTTTTGTGGGAGCGAGCTCAAAGATTATCGAACAGAATAGACATACAGTATGATATTTATTTTTGGTACCGTCCAATAGACGAGTTGTTTAAAATAAAAATATCAAATATATATAACCATATATATCATTGAAGTGTTTAATGCGCCTTTTCAAATAATTTAAAGATCTTTTTTGTCCATTCAGTTAAAAGGAAAATGACGTTAAAATATTTTGTATAAATGAATCTTTTGGCTAATATTATAGTCAAGTGAGCAAATTTTGTATCCCACAAACAGTAAAGCTGTTACACATACAACAATTGCTCGAAAACGATTGAGGTCAAGTTTGGCTAAGTATGCTTTTTAGTGTACAACTTTCTTCTGGATACTATAAATTTTGAACTATACAATTTAAAAAAATATATATACACAGATAATGTCATATGTATCAGATACATTATCTTTATAATATATCAAAAATTGTTTATATAATACATTATAATGTCGTTGTACTAATAAAAACATATTATATGCACATCATCGAAGTGAGGTGCAAAACGTTTGTAAACTGCCCGTCTGCCCTCCTCATCTTTGTCGAGACAGAGACGGCTGCAGCCGACCGAAATAGATCGCGTCGCGAACGCACACGGTTCGCACTCCTGCGCAGTGCCACAAAATCCTTGGATATTCTTTGTTTAAACTTCGAACAACTTGAGCCGGTGCTTTGTCTTTATCCTTTATTTATAGATAAAGCGCGATGGATATAGACTAGTGAACTTTCTGTTATTGGATCATTATTTTTGAAAATGTTGCTTTTATTATTGTGTGCAGCTTTCGCTTTGCCAAGGACTGAGGGTGAGTTTTAATTAACTCGATTTGACTTTTAAGCTTTATCTGTTACTTTTTTGCGCTTTAAGCTCTCGTGTTACTTTCACGGAATTCTGACACCTGACTCGTTAAGATAAATATTTTTATGGGAATAAATGTCAGCAACGCAATTATTTGTTTAATAATGATAATAAATATAAATAAATATTATAATAATTATATTCTCACTACGTACCCAGTTGAGAAGCTGGCGTAAAGATTGTTATGTTGTTGGTTTAATAAATAGAAATTACAAACGGGACTCGATCAAATTAGATAGTAGGGTGCTGTATAAACAAGTTTTAGACCTGTAAATAAAATTGTCTAACAACACTCGCAGAAATAGCGGGTCTAAAGGGCCTAAGTCAAATGCACAAATTCCTATGAGAATTCCCAAATGTCCTTAATAATCCTTACTCTACTTAATTGGTCAAGCCCCCTGCAGACTAAAACCCTTAACTGATCTGTAAGTATATATTTTATTTGGGACTAAGGAGTGACAGCCAGAAAAAATAAGAGTTAACAATCAAAAAACCAAGTAAAATATTTGTGCAAAATTTTGATTGACTTTTTCAACTTTTTAGATCGATGGTATATGGATGGATAGGATACATCGTCAATTCCACTAAGTAACTACGCATCTAGATTTTAACGATAGAGCTTTTTCAGCCACACCTAACCCACTAACCTAGTTTACTATCTTTTTTGTTTACTGATAAGTGTATCCTATGTTTTATATTAAAATAAATTGTTGAAAAACTTACGCCAGAGAATTAACTGTTAAGATATCTTAGTAGCGTTCTTATTTATCTTTAATGAGAATATGTGATAAGTCTTAACTAACAGGCGACCCACGTAATACCTGGTATACAATTTTAGGCTTTGTATAAAATTAAAGAAATTCTAGATTTTGTATATTTTTTTTTCATATAGAGAGAGATATAGAGATATACAATAATCTTTATCTACTCCACTTATTTCTAAAATGTCTTAGACTACTTACGTTATTATGTAGTAATTTACCCAAACCTAGAGCTAAAGCAAATACACATTTACAATTTCAATAAAATGGAAATGTTTGTTTAAAAATACGTAAATTTTGGCCCTACAAGCAAGTTTAACAAAATGTTTGATTCTTAGGAAAGTACTATTGCAATTAATACAGCCCAATTTGCTAATAAAACTGAAAATTTAATTTTATTAAGTATAATATAGATACATCAGAGAACCTAAAAATAAAATGATAACGAGAATAAATAGAGATAGCCCAGTGTAGAAAAAATACATTAAAGTATCTTTGAATTCAAATATGTATTGGAATCAATAAATTTCGATCTAGTTTGGCAATCTGTAAGGACATGTGTGGTCTTGTGGAGTAATTGTAGACTCATTTTTGCCCCTGGTCTATATAATTTACGAGCGACTAGTTATGACCCACGCATTGTATTCTGTAGTAGGCCTGTATCTATAGAGTATCTTATCATAAAGCAGCCTACCAATAGAAACTTTGTTTCCTTTAGTACCTTAATATTTATTTCCTTGAATATGTTATAATCTCTTACAATTTATTCTTTAAAATTGTGTCCTCTGAAGTCCAAACTTTAAATGTAACTTTTAAGAACGACTTTTACTTAATTGTATAAGCCTTCGAGCGAGGAGTTTATCAAACATTTATTGCTTTTAATGATGAATATAACCATTTTACTAAATCAAGGAAAATGCGCAATACATACACTAAAATATTGATCTAATATTGACTGTCAGAGTACCTCACAGGTTCACTATCGCAAAATATATATAAAGGAACTTTTTTAGAATCATAATGTTCATTTATGCTATTCTAAATTATATCTGTGCCAAACACAACCCCGTTTAATATTTTATTTGAAAATGTCAAACTTACATTTCAAACTAACAAAATACTTGTGGGATAGTAGGACTTTAACATAGTACTTGCAAAACCTAAAAAAGTTTTATATAACTACTGACACGTCATGTCAGCAAGAGGCGTGGGTCTAGGATACCCACGCCTCATGACATTAATGCATGGAATAGTATCGACAGATACACTATTTACCAGGAGACAAGAATCTTCGGTAGTTCGACAAACTGTCTTGAGAATCGCAACAGAGAATTCAATAGTCATTCAGAAAAAAAGCGTAGAATGAGAAATAAAGAAATAAAGTTTGTTTGAAAAAACTTTTTCGTAAAATCTAGATAGGAAAGTTATTTGAATTTCATGTGATCATCGATCTAAATAGTTCAAAAAATCAATCAGAACTTTCCACAAATATTTTGCTTGGTTTCTTAGTATTTTGCTCTTATTTTTGCCGGCTGTCATTAGTGCTAAGTTCCATACTTTTTATGTGTTTTTTAATATGAAATTTGACAGATGTCAGTTTATTACTAGATTATTACTGGGATACAAAGTTATTCTATGTTTATTAATAAGGGGGTTAATGATTAACTTTCACATATATAATAATATCATAAAGCTGAAGAGATTGTTTGTCTAATTACGAGGACAACTGGTCTGAATTAAAAACTTTCTGTGTTAAATAGGTCGTTATCTACTCCGAATAAAAGTGGAGCACGCGGGTATACGGATGAAACCGTGTGGTGCTGCTAGTTAATAATATTTGTAGCATAGTACTATATAAAGTAACACGGTGCTTGCAAAACTGTAGGTTTTTACTCCGACGCTAGAAAATTCTGTAAACAATTTAGCATTTTCATTTCTCAACTACTATGCGACTCTCACTACAAACTGATTTCTAAAAGGCAATTCAGAACTGCAGTAGATATTTGTGAGAGATCGACATTAGTATAAATAATTTAGACTACCAAAAGTACCTATGACGTGAAGTCCCTTTCATAAAATTAGCCTTTATTCGCTAAAAGGTCAAATACCGACTGCATCAGAAAGTCAAAAGGCACACCGATAGATAATATTGCATGCATTAATCGCATGATCTAGAATACCCATGATTTTTACTGACATCAGACATGACGTGTCAATGGTTCGAGCTTTCAACACAGGCTATACATCTGTTACTATACTTTATAACTCTATATATTTTTTATAGTATAGGGGGAAAATGTGCAGTCGGAGCCATTTTCATGACTACCAACGTTTCATCCTCCAAATATACTGATGCGCACACAGACTATAAACCGCACGAAACGCGACAACACAACCGTAACTTTAGACCGCTATTGTGTAAGCGAGAGGTACCTCTGGTGGTGTCGCCCCAACTCAACTGCAATTCAACGTGGCACTACCTCTTACTGTAAATATCTATATAGAGTTGTATTAAAAGCACTTACTACTTTTTACAGTACAATGAAGTAAATAAATCTTTCTTAATTCGAATGTAACATGTGACATGACATGCCACAATATGTTACCGGTCGTTAAAAATGATGACAATGATGTTACCGTATATAGCCGCGTCCGTGGGCCCCGGAGCCTCCACCATATGTTCATAGGAAATTATAGACATCATATAAGTTGACGTATGAATTTATGTCTCGCCATATGTCTTTGGTGTTGCGGACGTGTTATTGGGAAACCTTTATGGGTTTTGCATTTATATTCGATTGTGTTTTGTTTGCCGTATGTCATTGTCGTTATCATCACTCCCACCACTGTTAAATCGTAAAGGTATCATTGACCAGGTCTAATAGCTAAACAGTAGACTGCACATTTATCTATTTCATGCAGAATTCTTTTTTTCTCAGTTTTTAATTTTTTTATGTGATCGCGCTTTCGTAAAAGGGCACGGAAATGTGTAACAGACAACAGTGTCCATCTAACCAGGCGCAGAACTGCTTAACATTCTCTCCAAGACATAAGGATGTGACACCGCCACCTTTCTGATTACGTTATTAGAAATTGAAAAATCTCAATGAAGCTTTGGATCCGTCTCGAGTTTTGAACCCGGGATCTCACGTCTGTGGTTAAGTATGCTTGCTTACCACTAGACCACGAGACATTCAAATTATAAACTGCACGCTCATGTTTTTTTTTGTTCAATTAGTAATCTTAAATATTATATTCTCATTTTATAAATATTAATATAAACTCTATGTGTATACAATTCTCGTGTCACAATGTTAGTTATCGTACTCCTTCGAAACGGTCAGACCGATTATCATGAAATATTGTGTGCCTATTTGGTAGGTTTGAGAATCGGTCAACATCTATTTTTCATCTCGATATTTTCATGGGATCGAAACCTGCGCGGGTGAAACCGCGGAGCGCAGCAAGTATACAGCAGCAAGTATTTTTATGAAATACATTCAACACATTCAATTAATTGGTAAATGGTCGGGAATATAACTTACACTACGACACACGCACAAAAGTTTTGTAATAAACAAATTGTTCATGTTTTTAATGTCAAAGTCAAACAAAAGATGATGCGTGACGCTAAGAAAAATGTAAGTCGTTAAACATTGTCAAAGTGTCAAGTCGAATAGTTAATTGTTTTCGAATTTGTTGTCGAAATTGATTAAGAAATGGAGCCCGTTTCTTAATCAAGGTCTGCCATAATTAATTAAATTCAATTTATCGATAGGTATTGTGTGCTATTCCAAAATATTAATCACGCAATTCGTTAATATTAAAAAAAACTGTTGATATGAATCATATAATAGAAGTAGGAAATTGTGTACACGCCGGTGTTGACAGATATGTCTAAGTTATTTTTTTTTATTATATAGGGGTCAAATGAGCAGTCGGAGCCATTATCATGACTATCAACGCCCATAGACATACAGATGCGCTGCTTTCCTTTCTCCTCCCACCTCCATGGCCCTTATTTGTAGGACATCAGCCGCACTGTCCTTAAGCTGATAAGCTAACAGGTATCACAATTCATCCTGTCCCCCTTATCCCTTTCTGTTCCCTATGGTTACCATAAACAAGTGATTATAACATAAACAACAATATATCTACTCGCCACTTCCCAAATAGAGAAGGTAGAGAGAATCGAATTGTTTTAATGTGTCATTCAAAATTTCCAAAACAAATATAGGTTTTATAGCAACGCACGTTTATCATACGCGTAATCGATGTAAAGTGATAGCTCTGCTGTCGCGTTTTGGGCGGTGTGTAAGGAGGGAGGTGGAGGAAGGAGGGCACCGCATCTGTAAAACTCTATGCGGATGTCTATGGGCGTCGGTAGTCATGAAAATGGCTCCGATTGCACCTCTGCCTGCTTATATTATACAAGAAATATAAATTTTAAAGTTTGTAGTATGTTTGTGATTCCTTCACGCGAAACTACTGGATAAATTAGATGATATTTAGAACAAATATAGATTACAATTTACAATCAAACATAAAAGACTTCATCGTGAAATAAATATTTTTCTTGGGAAACCACGGGTACAAATACTAAAGAATATAAATAGATAAACGCAGTTACACAGATTAGATAAAAGAAAAGTCGAACGGCGGACAATAGAAAAGAATGACAAGTGCAGCTGCACAAATAACCGCCTAGCTTTTAACTTAATAATGAGAAATAGTTCATTTTAGAATTTATATTGAATTCTCATATTGGAAAAGTGTTCTTCTCTCACGGTTGGGTGAAAGGGTCGGAAATTAGCACGAAACTCTTACCTACGAAATTTTACCGCTAACAGAACCTTTGATTTTATCTGCCCACACGATTCTCTACTTCGATAGAAGAGAAAATAGATGGTAAAAATTAAAATTGATATTGCAAGTAAAAGCAAAATAAAAGCTAGTAGAAAAAAAACGACAGCACAACTGTTCTAGGTTGTATCATGATTTTTTTTTTGTTTTATCATTTTGTTGTATCATGTAAGGGGAAGGTACCTGCCCGGTAGTGCTGGCCCAATTCGGCTGCAACTTAGGCACTATGGATACAAAGGATTGGAAGAGGTAGTGCCATGCGTGCATGTGGCAAAATGGGCCGGCACGGCAGGTACCTCTCGCTCACTCGCTCGCACGACACCGGGGAGAAGAGACAGCTGTGGTCGTGCGGTGTGAGCAACCGAAGGTGTAACCCGTGGAGGTGGGAGGAGGGGGGAGGGCAACGCATCGCACGTCTATAGGCGTCGGTAGTCATGAAATTGGCTACGACTACTCGTTTGTCCCCTTATATCCTACTAATATTATAAATACGAAAGTTTGCATGTTTGTTTGTTATTCCTTCAAGCAAAAACTGCTAAACCTATTTTCATGAAATTTGGCACACACATCGAGGGTAACTTGGATTAACACAGGATAGTTTTTATCCCGAAAGAATGTTCCTAGGGGCATCCCCTTGGGATGATTTTCTATTTCCAAGGGATCGAAATTTACGCGGATGAAACCGCGGGGCGCAGCTAGTAAAATATAAATTTAACGTAAATGAATGATCGTTCCAGGGTTCATTGAAGACCAGATGACACAGATCACTCAGCTATGCTGCAACCAGGGCACCTCGTACGCGCGCTCCCACACGGAGGAGGAGTGCTCCTCCTCGATTCCCCCCGACGTGCCCTCCTCTTTCGGCTCCTTCTGCCTGCTGGCCATGGACCAGTGCTGTAAGGAGTATTTTCAGTAAGTATTTCTTTATAGCGTATATACATTTTTTTTGTATTATAAGTTTTAAAAAGTTACAAATAATATTGTATGTTAGTAGATAACATTAAAAACCACTTATGTTAGTGTTTATCTTAAATGACACTGTACGTAATAAAGAGTTTTAGCTATAATATCCATTAAAATTTAATATCGGACACTTTGTTAGTCCTAGTCTCAAAAACGTATTAAAAACCCCCCCAATGAGAGTTAATCATAGTACGTTTACCTCTTTTACTTCAACCCCCCAAATCAAACACCGGGCATTAGAACCCGCGAACCTGACGTGATTTTTTTTTAATTTTTTTTTATATACATAACAAAAAACAGTTACAAAAGAATACACAGATACGGTGCATCAAAAATCCCACTAGGGTTTATCCGTATTATAATTATTATAATGTGAGCAACCTTCCTGAGCTACCTTCTGGTGATGCTGGCTCAGTTCGGGTGCTATACCTAAGTATATCTAAGGTCAATATAAAAACACAAACACAAAAATGGTGATAATTATTGTCTGTAGGTTTGATCATAATATACTTATCTCCTATATAAACTCAACTCAGTCACAGCTTTATAACAGGAATAGATAAGATAGATAACACATAGTCTGCTGAAGAATGCATGTGCACAATACTACAGCATCTTCGGAATGTTGCAATATTGGTCATATTTCTGTTCTGAATACTTTTTATCTTATAGTATACACCTAATAATATCCTCTTAGCCGAATTTCGACTACGCCGACAAATTATCGTGTACAAGTATAGCATTATCTATTCCCTCATTCTCATATTCCGATGGGACGGCAGTCCGACATGACCGGAGAGAAATCAGGCGCAGGACCGACGGCTTATGGCCGCCGCACACTTATCAACTAGGAAAGGGATCGTAACCGTATCACCTCGAGCCTGTCAGTTTTCTTTGTATGAAACTTCATACTGCAACGCACACTAATGGGAAACGTAATGTAATCGTATCGTGTTCGCTTTTCTAGACGAGGCGTTTACGATCCCTTTCCAAGTTAATAAATGTGCGGCGACCATTAACGTGCTCTCCAAGGCACGGGGGTGTGACACCATCATCGTCTTGACTTCGAACTGTTATTAGAATTTAAAGAAATCCTAATAATACTGTTATGGCCCATGTAGGGAGGAGGATGAAGGGCGACGCGTCTGTATAGCCTCTGTGCGGATGTATATGGACGTCGGTAGTCAGGAAGATGGCTACGACTGCTCGTTTGCTATACTATTAAAAAGCCCAAGACCACCGGCAAGCAATCTATAAATTATACCTTAACCATATGACTTCACACAAGGAAAATCAAATGACCTAATTTGAATTCAAAATAGGCCACTATTTTGAATTCAAATTAGGTCATCTAGATACTAAGAACAGTGTTATTTTCTATCCAAACGAACTACATTAGTTTTACGAATTTTTTTTATATTACTATCCAGGCCTGCTAGAATGAAACCTTACGATGAGCACAACATGCTTGCCACTAGACCGTAAGACATTCTATAAGCGATACTTACCTTAACCACATGACTTCACACAAGGAAAACCAATGGCCTATTTTGAGTTTAAATTGGGCCGTGTAGATGAGAACCGAGTAGATATTTTCGATCCAAACAAACCCAACTGCATATTGTTTGATAAACAACACGTTTTAGCCGTGTATTTATATTACCAACTGGATTCTCTCCGCGACTTTGTCTTCTGAACTACACGTGCGTATATAGTACCTATACATATAGTATCTATAGTATAGTAGGTAGGTATATAGGTTTTTTTTAAATAGTTTAAGAGGGCAAACGCGCAGTCGGAGCCATTTTCATGACTACCTCTTCTTTAGCATCCACACAGAGGCCACAAAGATGCGTTGCCCTCCATCATCCTCTGTCCTACGGGGTCATCTCGGCTGCACCTGTAAAACCTTAGTTATATAAAATTATACTTAAACAATAAGTCATTGGACAATTGTTTGTCGATAACATTTTGTTTTATTTATTTTATTATTAGCTGTACTCTGTGCGAGTTGTTACGCGTGGCGCCATCTGTCGAAAATTGATCGCACCAACTCAGAAACGTTCGTGAGCTCATGCACGACAACTTTGCTAAAGATCCTCAAGTGATCAAATGTATAGTTTATCTGCGTGCTTAGCTACACCTGACGTCATTTGTCGAAAATTGGTCCTACCAACTCAGAATATTTCGCGGGCCCATGCACAACAGCTTTGCTAAAGATCATCACATGATCAAATGTTTACGATTCTATAAAAAGCATACAGGCAAACATTCATTTTTATATTATATAAAGATATATTTTTTTAACTTTTATTGTCTCATCTAATTTAGAAAAACTGGCAATAATAAAGGGTAGCAAGTTAAAAAATAATACTGTCTTTATCTGATATGTTGCATAGACTGGAGTTTTATCGGACGAACGTGAGTCTGAAGTGATAGATGCGCATGAAACTCCGCTTTATAGCGTTATGCTGATGTTACGCTTCACCGATTTCAATCGTATACTTTAGCGTTATCGCGTTTTTGCTTTAAATAATTTGAGGAGTAAACCATAAACACATACAAAATCCACAGCCACATGGTTGTGCAACAAACTTACAACCCATTTAGTATAACCATGATATATATTTTGATAAGATATACAATTTTAGGACTGGTACCACCCACAGTGACGCCATTTACAGCCTTCATGCCATTTTCAACGTACCTAAATCAGTTTTTAATGTCTTAATTGGGCAGACTTTTATAGCTTTTAGATCAAACAGTCCACAAAAAACATGTTGATTTAGCGGAATCTTTCATTTTGATTACGTAAAATTTAAAATTAACGGTACCCACTTATCTAAAAAATAATTTCTAGGTATTTTTATTTATGTAATAGGGGGACAAACGAGCAGTCGGAGTGATTTTTATGGCTACCGACGCTGATAGATATCCGCATGGTGGCCACGAACCACCACCGCACTAAGCACGACAGCACAGCTGTCACATTACTTATATGTATACTATAAAAAAACCTGAAGAACTTTTCCGTAAATATAGCATGTACGTAACGTTTGTAGGTATAAATACCATTAGCTGTAACTAATTCAAAACCGCGTCAAAACTTAGTTTTGAAGTGGCCGCATAAAAACTATACACTAGGAATGGTATCCAGAACTTATTTTATATTCCGGTCGAATTTAATTCAAATGTACTCTTTGGGTGTAAGTAACAAACACAACACGGAGATGGGAGGAGAAAGGAGGGCACCGCATCTGTATAGCCTCTATGCGGATGTCTATGGGCGTCGGTGGTCATGAAAATGGCTCCGACTACTCGTTTGCACCTATATACTATTAAAAAAAATACGAAATTTTGCATCTATAACTTAGAGTGTAACATTCAAATGTTTTTTTTTCAGAAAGAAAAGTGACTGTGAAACTGGCATAAGTCTCGCATCGAGATTGAAGTCTTGCAGCTCCTCTGAAGCCTACGTCAAGGTAAGATCCAGTCTCTATCCTAGCACTAACAATTTTATTTCAGGCTAATATAAAATAATTGAAGAAAGCGTTTGTGTTATGCTTCTTCATCTACCGCGATGTCTATGGACCTATAAAGCCTTGCACACGCGAGATATCAGAAAAATGTTATCTTTGTTGTGAATATGATAAGGAATACCTAATTACCCACTTAGCGTGTTTAGTTAACTGGCAGTATTAGACTTCCTTAACGGCAAAGTGACAATACCTCCATTATTAATAAAAAATAAATATAAACATGTTTTGTGATGACTCAAAGGGATAAAGGGATTAACTTTAAATATGGAAATATCAAATTTCACGAAGACGTATAAATATACTCTTAGAACAATGAAATGAGTAAATTTATTTACTAGCTTGTGCCTACGACTTCGTTCTCGTAGTGTAGTAATATAATCAAAATGATTTGTTATTGTTCAAAGTGACAATACCTCCATTATTAATAAAAAATAAATATAAACATGTTTTGTGATGTCTCAAAGGGATAAAGGGATTAACTTTAAATATGGAAATATCAAATTTCACGAAGACGTATAAATATACTCTTAGAACAATGAAATGAGTAAATTTATTTACTAGCTTGTGCCTACGACTTCGTTCTCGTAGTGTAGTAATATAATCAAAATGATTTGTTATTGTTTGTTTGTAGTGTGCCCAAATTCCGATTTCCCGTAGGAATGAGTGATTTTACTGCGGTAAAAAGTGTATTTGATGTTGACCAGGCTTAGTATCTATACACCACAAAAAGTTTCAATGGAATCCGTTCAGTAGTTTCGGAGATTAGCCCGGACAAATAGACAAACAAAAAAATAAAAAAACACTGAAAAGTGTTCTAACACTATTTTAACATCGCCCCCAATTAGTATCGACGTAATCGATGTACAGACACACGAATTTTACTGTTTTAATATATATATAGGTCTGTCAGGAAGTATTACTACCTACTTCGCCGCTGATGTTGGAGTTAATTGCGTTTTATTAATTTGACGTATCATGTCTTATTGCTGCTCAATATCTCGTATAGAGGAACAACTATTGAAGACATTTGGTGGCTACCGTACACCTATCTCCACGGGCACATTATCGGTTTTGCAGATGCGTTGCCTATCTCCATTTGTCCCCTCAACCACCTAATACTCACAATCTCCACGAGACACGATAACATGACTGTTATTCTGTAGGTTTCGTTCGTCGTTGTTATATGAACGAGAGATACCTACTTTACAAGTCCTTACAGTAACTTATTTATTTATTTTATTTCATTTTATTCGGAAAACAAACAGTGTATTTTAAGACTACAATTATAAACTTATTAAATATATAAACTGAACACCATTAAATTGTACGATATACTTAGCACGGGGCTAGGCTAACGTGGTGTTAAGTCCACAGATATTTATTTATTTATTTATTTCCTAGAAGCATTACATTATTGGGAATGTAACTCTCGGTCTAATTTGACTGCAATGAAGCATAGCACTACCTCTAACTACAGCATGTTAGCCCCGAAACGTGAATGAGTTAGCTCAAGCGAACAAGATACTGAAATAAAATTTGCGCAAGACGCATACAGGTCAGGGGTAGCGGGTAAGCGATTCAAGCGCGATGAACAGTTACGCTGTTGTTACGTTTGACCTAACACTGTTCACACGATTTTACTCCTACCTCATATTTTTTCAAGTCGCGTGCCGGGCTTTAAAATCATAAATACAACGTGTATTTATGATTTTAAAGCCCGTTTAAAATTATAATTTTTTTTTTATAATTATTATTTTAGATTAAAATTAAAAGTCAAAATTATATATGTATGATACATCAAGCGACTTAAACGCGTGTGACGAAATTAAGTAAATATATATTTTGAAGTGAAATACCCTATTGCATCACTTAAAAGATTGCAAAAACATTAACAACATTTTAATGTTCTATGACATTTCGTAAGTCGCTATTTAATTTTTTCATACAAAATAAAATATGAATTAAATTTTTCGTCCGAGCGTTACTCAAGAACAGGTCAACAAAACCATGCACAGGCTGCGCGGGACTTACAAATGTGACCACAGTACATTATAAATTTAAAAATAAAATTAATTTATTGAGTTATATCAAAAGTCACAGAACAAATATTGTAAAAAATTGCTCACTATATCTGAGAATTTGCTGGTGTTTTACAAATAACCCTGTATGACTATACACAGCTCTTTCTCAACAAACATTGACATAACAAACACGTAATACCGTAATGCAAAGTAAATATTCATCTTAGATTAAGAGATAAGGTTGTATAATATTTCTCTGACTCTATCGAGATACTATCATCATCATTTTATATTTTGAAATCTACATTTTAAGAAGGAGGTAAGTACCACGCTGCATGCGTGCATGTAGCTGAATTGGACCGGCACGACCGGGGAGGTACCTCTCGCTTACTTACCGGCGTAGTGACAGCTGTGCTGTAGCGATTCGAGCGGCGTGTAAGTAGCCGATGGCCCGTGGAGATGAGAGGTAGAAGGAGCGCAACGCATCTGTATATCCTCTATGCGGTTGTCTATGGGAGTCGGCAGTCACGAAGATGCCTCCGTCTGCTCGTTTGTCCATAAATCGTCGTGATACCAAAAAACTGTAAAAAATCGTCTAATATCGAATATATAACTCAATATCATCACGCCAGCTCCCTAAGGGAATGGACGTAGCGA
>LUGF01003891.1:333633-344409 GCA_001625245.1 Calycopis cecrops | reverse complement strand
TCTCCCCCCCTGATAATGAGACTAAACTAATCGTCCGGATTGTTTCGTGCATAACAACCGAATCCGTAAGGCGGTGATCCAATTATCCCTACAGGTGTGCTGGGGCTGTAGCCGGCGGCCGCGGCGCTAACAGGATTACCGGCCGATACGCGACATGGCAGCCGGCCTCATCATCGTCGGCCCTCGACCGTGCAGTCAGTACACGAGCTCGTAAAGTTATAACACATTCAAGTGGCTTTGTAACAACAGACGAGAATAGAGACTAAACAAGAAAGGGAAAAATAAACATATTATGAGACGGGGCCGTTTCGATCCTCTCACTTGACACCATAGATAACAACTTTTACAACTTTACAAGCAGAACGTGCCTTGCCTTAGATCTCTAAACAAACAACAGATACAAATCGGGCAATCTATAAATTGTAAGATATCGACGAAAGTCTATCGATGTTTTATCACGATTTTAGTACAACACTAATATACAGATCGAAGCCAGTATTGCTCTAACAGATATGAGCTATATCCAATCACTCTGATATAGGTTTCAAGATTTGTTTACTAGCTACAATCTACAATAGCATAAAACACACATCACTATTTTCTAAAAAAAAAAAAGAAACAAGAGTTGACATCGACGAACTCTACCGAAATCACATCACTATTCCACCACACTAACAAGACACAGCCCAATCTGCGGAAACGTTTACGCAAATGATACTCCACCGACACGTGGGGTTCAAACAGATCGCATCCACTACGCCTAATGAATTGGAGGCGAGTGACGTCAGCGCCGAGGCTCTCCGGTATTGACCGAGTCATTAATAAAATTATCGTACGTGAGTAATGAGCGGAGGAAATGTTCAATACAAGTGTAGTAGCGCCTGACCAAATTGATTAGCAAACATACAATGCTGTTTATAATTGCTGTTACATAAACCAGGTACTTTGAATATGCTTTGAATGTAATTTAAAATATCTACGAGCAAAGATTTTTCCTGTTTTAGTACATGTACCGAAGCAGGAAAATATTGTGAACATTTCAATTGTGTTAAAAATAAGGAAAATTTTCACAAGAACATATTTTCGTACCTGTAGGTACGAAAATATTGGTGTGAAAATCGATGTTTTGTTCTGGCACCAACATTTCTGTATCTATTTTTTATAAGCTTTGATAAGTCAAGGGGTTAAGATCTTGTAATAGTTAGACAAATACAAAAAATTGTAAAACCATTAAGTTAGAATGTAAATGTATTAATTTCTCAATAAGAACTTTGACATATAGCGCTTTCCGCTAAGTTATTTTAAGTTGCCCTTTCTTGTAAGTAGCACGTAATTTTCTAAATAAAGATTTCTATTTTTATCAAATACTAACTTTTTTATATGCAATTTTTATCCGTGGATTATACGTGTACAATACTACTAAAATAAAAACGTTACAAAGATTGTAGTAACGGTTACATATTATGTTTTGCAAAATGATTATTATGCCTATAGCTACCTACAGCAAAATTTTAAGTAAGTAGTTGTGTTTTGTGTTTCAAGAGGACCATCCAACAGAAGGCCTGTTCAAAATTCTAATTTCTCATTTCAAAGCCAACGTAAATTTTCTGGTTAAAACTTTGTACGCGTGGACGAACCGTTTAAACTCCAAAATACAGGTTTTCATAGTAACAAGGTCAGGGCGCTTCTAAAACAAGCAATTAATTTAAATAACTAATTAAGTTCAGTCAAAAATCCTAAAAATATTTTCGGAATTACCTCGATTCTTTTGCCACAAACCGCACATAATTATGTACATACACATAAATGCACATAACATTAAAAAACCCGTAAGTTTTAAACGAGGCGAGTAATCGAGCGGCAGCAAAGCTTTACGCGGGTGTTATGTGAGCGAGAGGTACCTCCGGGTGTGGCGGCCCAACTACAATACCGCGTGGCACTACCTCTTACTTAACAGACCGACTGCTAGTGCAGGGCACACGCCATCGCGCGAGGTCAGGTTGAGAATGCCAAAACGAAGGTTTGCTATTTATTTTGGAATTCTAAAGACCTTTCAGATAATTTTTCATAGCGAGGTCGAGTCGCGTTTTAATTCTTCCACTATTACGTGCTATGTAAGGGCGACAGCACACGATACTTGTAGCAGCGCCTCTCGGCGGCGGTTTAGACGCTCTTTAGACGCAGATTGCTGCAGCGACGAGACGCTCCCCTGCGCACACTTAAGAACTCTAAAAGTATCGAGCGTCGGAGTCGCTAAATCGCGCGATTCCGATGCGGGACACGCAGAGTCGCTAAATCGTGACGCAGCATCGATGCCGTCGCTAAATCGTCGACCGCCGCTACTAAAAGAAACGTGTGTGCTGTACCCTAACAGGTAATTATCCTCGCACAGTCGGTACCAGCCTACCAGGCGACAAGCGGCATCCTAACGGACGTGCTGACCCACTATAAGTTATTATACAAATTTATTTATAGGCTATTACCTTGCAGCTAAAGTTAATTAACGGTTTAGCGGCTGCCTGTAGCGGTGACTCATAATTAAGGCTTAATGGTTTTGATAGAAAGCTGAGCGACGTCGACACCATTTTACGCCAACACCTCAATCTATTATGTTGTATAGTATTTTTATTACGACGCCAATAATAAGAATTTTAGTAAGAGGTAGTGCCACGCTGCATGCTTGCATGCAGCCGAATTGGGCCGGCACGACCGGGGAGGTACCTCTCGCTTACACGAGACCGGCGTGAAGTGACAGCTGTGCTGTCGCGTTTCGTGCGGTGTGTAAGTAGCCGGTGGCCCATGGAGGTGGGAGGAGAAAGGGGGGCAGCGCATCTGTATAGTCTCTATGCAGATGTCTATGGGCGTCGGTAGTCATGAAAATGGCTACAACTGCTCGTTTGCCCCCCTATACCATAAAAAAAAATAAAAAAATAAGCGAAGACTTTTTTGTCCTCAATCATCTGCACAACCGGTGGCGCCCACCACCCTACAGCTAGGGTAGCAGCCAATGTTTCGAAATGCTACAGCATCAAATTTTATGCTAGTTGTATTTGAGGGGTCGCGCCGTCTACACCTACAATCCGCCAATCTCTACTAACATATCATTAATACACCGGGTATTGAGTCGTCACACGCAGCTCTCAGCTAGCCAATAGTCTAAAGTCAAAACACTAGCTCTAACTCTATAGAGGTCGCCGAAAGCTCAAAGCCTCCATCCCTTCCAGAGGCAATCTAATAGAGTACTGAACGTTTTCAGCTGATACTTGACACAGACATGTATTACAATCATAAAACAATGCTTCTCATCCCGAAAAATAATAATGGATTGGAAAGGATTTTACGCGGGTGAAACTGCGGTGCAAGGCACTGTGTTGTATTCACACAGCGGCGGTAATTCGCCAACATTTGCACGTGCGAATTATTTTCCGGTGGAAATAGGTCAGCTCGCGACGGCCCGAGTGAAAACGCGAGGCTCAATTGGCGCAGTTGTGGGGACACTTTTAACAAATTAAAATGTTTAAATTGCAGCTCGGAAATAAATAGACAAAGAGCCCGAGCCAGATCTTCGCTTAAAGACTGAAAGAAGTGGACATAAACGACAATTTGCTATGAAGTTTGATTCATGTCAGTCGTGTTTTTGAAGTTAAACTTTAGTACGCGTGCTTGACTTGGGGTGTAAGTCGTTGAATGCGCGACGGGAGCGTTACGAAAAGTGTGATAGGGCAGGCGAACGGAAGTTGAGAGGAAGAGAATCTGAAGACAGAAAGAGAGAGAGTTAAGTTTCACATAAACTGTAAGTGCAAGAAACAACAGTGCGCGCGCACATTTTCTTTCTCTCCCTCTCATAGCCAGTTACGTTTCCTGTATTAAGTTTTACTTCAGTCGTGTGCTCTAAAGCACACATATTTTTGTTCCAAAGAATTATGAGGACAAACGAGCCTTTTGATGACCACCGACGTTCCCCCCTCCTCCCCCCCGATGGTCCACAAGAGACTCGCAAGCCGCCCTCCGCTCGCCAGCGTAGCCGCCACTTGAAGCCGGAATTATGTGAGCGGGAATACGCAGCACCAGTTCCTGCACCACCTGTCGGTAGCAACTGAGCGACCACAGGCACACACGGCGACTAGTAACTGCACAGAATGTTGTCAACTAGGTGAACTCGTAGTATTATTTTTCTTCCACGACTTATTTCTTATCTCCTCGTAGCTCCATCACCTAGCTGAGTTGGTCTGACTGCGATACCGGCTTAATATGACTATGAGCTATGCTGTCGTCGTTCGGGCGGCTTGTGGGTTTCCAGTGGCCAGTCGGAGGGAAGGAGGGCTACTGCTCGTTTGCCCTCTTATTCTTGAACAGATCGTCGCCCTACCTACTTATCAATGTAAATATATAACTAACATTAAATGTCCAAACTCCAAACGTCCAGTAGATCACAGATATTGGTTGCCAACATTGATAACAATAATACCTATGATCTAATGCAAGTTTGTAGGGTACAAGGTAACAACTTGTTCTGTTTAGGACGTCATCTCGATCCGCACAACAGAGGACATTGTAGCCCCCACTTCACGGTTTATACCCGTGAGTAGTAATGGTTACTCACGTTGCCTGAATTCCCTGCCTCACATAGCATCCCATATTCCATAATCTCTCTGATTGCAGCCTTATTCAGCTCTGCGACTAGTCAAGAGCCCAATCACCTCCGCTAACCACACGGCGCGGGCGCGAGTAAAAACTCCCTGCGAGCGACATCAAACACTCACAAAGAGCGGACACAATCGGCAAATTGTCTCTAACCACCGACAGGCGTGTAACAAGTAACTGCTACACTCATTTGTAACTTGTTCAGTTTGTTTAACGACATGTTGATCTACAGCTGAGTGTATCATGAGCGACGTCTGTCTGCATGGCAATACCTACATAACCATGGTTGGTTACTCCACTCGAGCTATACTTGCGATGCATGACATTACAAGACATTTCAACAACAACTTAAAATATAATGTATCTAAGGTAACTCGCGATAGCAAGATTATTCTATCGACACTAATGTTAAATTCCACACGTAAGCTAAAAGCCTTACTAACCTAACCTACTTACAATCTCATAATACTAGTACTACTACTAAAAAAAACCTAGGGCACGGTAAAGATACCGTTACCACAACCGCACCAGCGAGAATTGGGATCAAAAGTTATAGCGGAATAAAGACATAACATCATCTACAATTGGTTAGCCCTTATGGCTTACCCATTACAAACACATTGTGTCATGTCCGTCGGTGGCTCACGGCCCGATAATGATGACATCTCATGTGCTCCCCTCGCGGTAATGAGTCAGACACTACTCGCTCGGTACTCAGCGGGTTGCGTTTGTTGTTAGTGGCGAGTGCAGACGCCGCTGCAACCAGATCGAGTGATTCAACGCTCAACTGAAAACATTTATCCCGGCTAACAGCTCGTATTTCAAACCCCTTTGTTTCATTAAAAAAACCCTCTAAATACACAACCAATACAAATAAAAAAGATAACCAGATATAAATGAGGCTGCAAAAAAAAGCAGCATGTGCTTGGAACCCCCATTGCTAGCAAACGATAGTGGTGAGCTAACAGAGTCCGGGCAACGTCACACCGGAGGAGCTGTGGAAGCATCTTCCCTGTGCAACACAGAGTGGAAGACATCTAATAATACGCAGATGGTGACAAAGAGCGAGAAGATTAAGACGAAATAAATGGTGCCAAAATACTTTGGCGAAATATTTACTGCCCTAACGGCAAAATAGGCGCTTCCATATAGCAATAACAAATAAACAAATGATTAGATATAAATAAAGATTTGACAAGGACAAGACACCGCGGCCAGTGACCCCGGGAGCCCTGGTGTAGGCGGTACACACTACACGGCGCTAAACTAATATTGGAGCGAAGTTCGCCGACCGCACTTCAACACATGTATTATTGGCTCGGCTCCTGGGGCTGTGTGTTTAGTGCGACGTAGTGCCGTGGTGGCTGGTCCGGCACTACGGAGGAAACATCTCTCGCTCATACGATATCGGCATACAGTGATAGCGGAAGTGTAGCGGTCGGTGAGTGCGGTATGTGAGTAGCCGGTAACCCATTGGCGGGATATAGCAATGCATCTCCATCAGAGGATGTGATGGAGATGCATTGTGGATGTTCTGCACGAACCGGACAGCATACTTCCACGGTCGTACAGCCAAATTTTGCAGCACGGCATTACCCTTTAGAAAGTACGTAAATATAACGTTCCATATTTGAACAAAAACTCGACTTACAAAAGATAATGTCTTCAAAGGATTTGTCAGTCAACCCTTCAGCTCTTCAGGCGGGTACTTCGACGGGATACGCTCAAGGGCCGGCCCTTACGTTCCGCCGGAAGTGGGGGGGTGCCATCGAGTGCCGGATGTGGCGGCGAACGGATGAGCTGTGCCCACACGCCTAGGATATTATCTCGGTGTAGGGATAGGGCCACATTTATATTGCAGGTAGTTCCTTAGTGAATACATTATCATTTGGCAGTATTTTGTGCTCGGTGGAATGTTGATATTTGACTATGAACGTGAAAATAAATACTAGTTACTGTAATAAAACTGTAGTAAGATCGTTGGGAGTCATCTGGATTGTTTAGATATCTATTTAATAAGAATCTATTTAAAAAGAAAGTATAATAAGAATCCCGAAAGAAAAACCAAAATATCCAACCAAAAAAGCATAATCAAAATTGAGAAAAAATGTTTGATTTATTGCCATCGATTCATCCGTGGGCCCTACGTTACAGTTTATGCAATAACAACTCCGCGAGGACCAAAAGTTCACTGACCTACTCTCTACTACTTCCTGCAAAGGAATTGAGTAGTTCAATGAACTTATACACTAAATAGCAAATTGTGAAATAGGCGGATTATAGTTTAGATTTATTTAACCTTGATGACTAAAACCCTGACTTGTTGAAATTTTGCGAAAATAGTTTAGTGTTTCCTTTAGACATTATTACCTAAACTGTGTATAATTATACATAGACATAATACATTATACATAGACAGAGATGTTTATGTAATCATGGATGCAATCACAACAGTTGTCAGACGAGAGGCAGATGTTATTGTACCGGCCGTATTCCACAGTTGTGGAGAGCACTGTACAGCTCTCGACAAAACACACAGCAGCCATTGTTTCGGCACCGAATTCGATGAAACACAAACATACGCACAACACAACTCAACACTGGACCACACAGACACAGCTGTATGCACACAGAGGCACGCACACACGTCAGACACAAAGGGAACTCAGTGTGTTTACACTGGTAATGCACCGCTTTAGCAGCGCTAGTTAAACAAATTAACACTGTAAATTGATTCGTTAATCAATTGACTTATTTACTCAACGAGAAGCAGAGCTTTGATATATCCAATGAAAATAAATTCTCAATTAAAATTCCCATTCACACTTTAAATGTAATGATAACAAAATATATCAAAGAAGTTAAATGAGAATGGACTGACCACACATTTGGAATAACTAACATTAAATTGAAATACAAAACAACTCGACTGATAAAAATATCTTGCAATATCGCGTTGTCAATACTAATTTAACGACACTTTGTACGAGAAAATCCAGCTATCTTCAAGCTGAGGCAGGAAATAGAAAGCTACATGCATAAATACAGACCCCCGAAAACCTTCCCCACTGACGAAGTCGGTAAACACAAATGGCAGACGGGTCAGACAGGTTTAACAGCAAAGGCCACGCGGGGAATACAAATTGCTGGTCCGTCGGTCAGATGGGAAAACCATCTTCGTGCAGAATTGCGTCATAGAAAGATGCGTCTTGCGAGTAGCTTAGCTCCCTTGACGTTCCTTGGAAGAAGTTTAATTGCAGCGTTAAAATAAATTGTCGATGACGTGAATGAAGCAAGAACAAACAGCCGTAGCATAAATATTCGCTACAAAGTAGCTCAGAATATAATTAGCTGCACAGTGCACACGCGTCACGCACGCACTCAAACATCCTTCAACTTGGATCAGGCAGGCGTCGCTCGAATATTCTACGGGTAAATAATTGTTTATTGCCTGATAACACATCGAGACAACAAAGAGATTCACTGGAAAATGGCGCAGATCGACCGAGAGCTGGAAGCCTCGTCATAAACAGATTTAAATGGCGTCTGATGATGCAGCGTCTTGGTTGGAAGTGCAAAAAATGGCATACAGTATCATCCAAGCGGAGATTTATGACGGTATCCTATGCTATAAATATTTCCGATTCTTGCTAAAACTACAAATGCGATTGTTTGTGAGTATGGGTGTACATTTGTTACGTTGTTACGCAAAATCTGTAGTATAGATTTGGTTGAAACTTGGTACAGATATAGATTTCAATCCGAAATAACATTTTTATGTTCCGTTTTTGTCTCAAAATACGATTCTCTTGGGATTGACTTTACGTGTGGAACAGCCTTTCTAGAAGTCTGCTGCAGTTTGTGGATAAACGCTTTAATGTAACGCTTTTATAAGCAACAGCAGTCACAAAAGGCATGCGGTATTCTTTGTCCTTCAATCAAGTTTCCGTTATGCAAATGTAATGTAATGTAAATGCCACAAAATGTCTGAACTATTGTATACATTGTAATTTGTAAATAAATGTTGTACAATGAATAAACGAATTAGCTGGCACTAATCGTTTGTGAATAATTGGATGCAAGTGGGTCGTGACCGTGGGCTGTGGGCTGTGGCGCTCCCGGGGGGAGGCCACGGCCAGCAGTGGGCACCGGACGTCCGTCTGACGATGATGATGATTATAATGAATTAAATTTTATTATTACTGAACCAGAAGACGGCTAAGAACAGTGGGACATACATGCGTGTCTACAACCAAAGGAAACTACTAATAAAATACTCTCAACACTCGAGTAGGCATTCGGCTTTGACGGCATTTTGGTTGAACCACTTGGACTAATGCTGCTTCAGAGGAATTTCCCTTTTCCCCGCTACAGCCAGAATGGTATAAAGAATTTAAACGTATGATGTGAATTTATATTCCTCTTGATACGCGAGTGACACTGGACACATTTAAATATAATTTAAATTGTTTTCTTTTTCTTTAATTAACAGGTTCCTTTCATTACCAGAAAACTGGTTCTGGTGATAACTACAAGGAAAGATACATTTTCAAAATATTTTATAAATCGTTCAAATGTCAATTAAAATGCTAATATAGATATAATGGGTTATCCATTAACAGAATAAGAAAAAAGGCAAATAGCAATAAAATAGAGCAATCGTCTTCTAAATAAACAGGTTGTATGATAATACACTTGAAGCGTTCCCACAGTAAAACGTAAATTATATTTGCCACAAAACGACTTCCTGAGCCATGACTGCCACTTTGATTATTAATTGATTATTCTAGTAAGAAAATCATAGGCAAAATCTAGTTTATCTCCACAACTTTATAGGTAATAATATATGTTTTGTTTTTTGTATGGTATTAATGGACCGATTTGAACCATTCTCGCACTAATTAAGCTATAAGCTAAGCTACGGTATCTGGAAGTCACATAGGCTAACACGATAATAATATTATTAAGAGAAAAGATTTGCCTTTGTATGTATGAATGTTTCTAAAGTATACACTCCAAAATTTACACCATAAGAATGCCATTAAGTAACCTACGCTATATATTTTATTACCAAAAAAAGTGAGACCTTGTATGTCGTGCGGTTTGCTAATTCACGTTATATTGCAAAAACTAATATAGTGACGTATCAACTACGTCATAGAGGCTACCACCAGCGAAATCCTTTATCATCGCTTGAGTACACATCAGGGGAATTTGATTATTACAATGATAAAATACAGCCCTTTTTATATCGGAACTGTATGCGTGACGTTAACATATTAACAACATTTTACGACACTAGCATAACACAGCACATTCAGAACGACCTAACTAGATTTAAAGTAAACAGGCTGTACATGAACACAATGAGTTGTGTCCATTGATGGACGAACGCGGACGGACGACGCGAGCTCAGGGGCAGGCGGCCGCCCTCGGTGCGCGACGTCGACTGGGCACCGGGGCCCTTTCCTCCCGGCTCCTCCCTGCTCCTCCTGCTCCTCCCTGCTCCTCCCGTCTCCCCGTCTGGCCGCCGGGAGAGACGGGCGCAATAATATAAATTCGATAGTGCAGACAGCACCGCTTTCAATGCATTACAATTACAGAGTATGAATGCGCGTATTGATTTGTGTATTTCATAAAGGCGTACGCTTCTTACACGTATTGTAACTTTTTTATTGTACAAGCGGGCAAACGAGCAGTTGGAGTCTTGTGAATACCGTTGCCCATAGAGATGTGAATAGAGGATATGCAGCTGCATAACCTGTCTCCCCGCCACCGTCACTACGTCTTTTCCGACGAGAGAATGGAGATACAAAATACAGAAATATTTTGTAGACTAGCTACGCCCCGCGGTTTCACCCCCGTAAATTTCGATCCAGTGAAAAATAGAAAATCACCTCATGGCATCCCACAGGAACATTTTATCGGGATCAAAACTATCCTATGTGTTAATCCAAGTTACCCTCTGTGTGTAACTAATTTCATGAATTTCGGTTCAGCAGTTTTTGCGTGAAGGAGTAATAAACAAACAAACAAACTTTCGCATTTGTAATATTAGTAGGAAGTAGGAGTAATCCCATCATGTTAGCCTAGCCAGTAGCCACGTATTAATCCGCGCGCGGGGGAAGGGGG
>LUGF01003891.1:283581-296479 GCA_001625245.1 Calycopis cecrops | reverse complement strand
TAATTATTTGAAATTTACTAGTATTTTGTTTCATTGTTGTTTTCTTTTTAATGTATGTACCTACTCATCTCTAATTATTTTAAATGTCCTTTTTCCCGGTTGTCTGGAAGAAATCACTTCTATAGCGATAAGACCGCCTGTTTGTTCTTATCTTTAAGTTGTATTACTGTATATAAATATTCATTGTGGGCAAATAAAGAATATTTTCTTTCTTTCTTCTTTCTTTCTTTATAGTATAATTATGTGGTTTCGTTGAATGCCTCTCGCTCTTATCAACCCTGTATATCTCTAACGGGAACAACTAGTGGCACTATAGTATAAGTATATTACAAGCTGCTATATGGTTGTACCATGGCTTCTGTTGTGTGAGATACGAGTTTTTCACTCATCTGGCGCTGTTAGGCAGATGTGTTAATGGCGCTAACGTGCGAGCGAAAGGTACCTGGCCGGGTTCAGCATGGCACTACCTCTAACAGCACACACACACACACGTACCCGACTCGGGCCACAAACACACGTGAGTCACATGATCCACTCATCTATAAATAGCCTCCGCACGCGACTCCGCCTGCACTACGCAGTTACACAACAATATGGCTTCTTTGGTTCAACCTTTTACGTTAACGAACAACATTGCCCCTGTAATATCTGGCAGTAAACGTTTGAATTTCTGCTGGTATATACCAGATAATATATTATTGAGAACATCTTGCGTTAAAAATAAAAAAAAAATCAGTAACATAAAAATTATAGGTAAATGGATTCCCATCTTCTTATTTATTCTTTTTCCGATACTGAAAATGCATTTGACAGGTGACTTAATCAAGGCGGCGTGGAGCCGCTGGATGCAAGTGGCTGATGGTGAACTGTGGCGCCCTCTGAGAAAGATCTTGACGACGATTATGTTGATGATTTGTCATCGAGCGCCGAAAAGGCCGCTCTTGCGCTATTCACATCAACTTGAATGCTGTGCTTGTGACTCTACTCACAATATGTAATTTAGACTATGTAAATAGAAAGTGTACATTGTAACAATCTACGCGACTTATCACGAAAAGTGTCACGGAAGAGATAGCGGCCATAACAAGAGATAAAACGACGTGTTTAATTCATTACTTTATCTAATTCAATATATTAATTAAAGTATAACTCAATTATAGTACATAATGCAATTATTTTACATTAGATGTAATGTTGTACAGCGAAATCCTATTCTTCGTATACTTGAAGCGGGTCATGTGTCGAGGATGAACGCCGAGAAGTGGGCCCATATAACATCCCAGTGGGTCCCGGCGAAGACGGCCGAGGAAACGTTGGCGGGACGATCTCGATGCCTTCCAGAAAAGCTGGTGGGAGAAGGCAAAAGAAGAGTTGGCGAAGTTTGGGAAGGCCTTTGCCCAGAAGTGGTACAACATGGCTGAATAAAAAAAAACGTTGCATTTTGGTACAGTTGCAGTTATTTGTTTACCAACTTTTACCGAACGTATCATGTATGGTGTGATGTAGTGTTGTGTACTGCACTGTATTATGTGTTGTGTATTGTAACTAATGTATAACTCAGCACCGAGTAAAGATTTTCTATTTTTATTTATAAAACTAAGTTATTTCTTTAATTACTTTTTAAACGTTTTTTAAAACTCCGATTATTAATTCCAACCACTAAAAAGGAAAAGGACATACGGTGTTTTGACTAGCCAGTGAATTACAACAAAATCAAAATCAAAATATTTTTATTCAAAATAGAATTTAAAAGATTGCTTTTTGAACGTCAAAAATTTCCATCTACCACCGGTTGAACCCTAGCCCTGTCCTGAGAAGAACCGGACACAGTGTACCGTTGATCGACTCTACGACGTCGCACGTCGCCACTAGTTGTGGTCGTGCAGATCCGTGTGATGCTCTGTTACTTGTACATCTGTGACGACACGGAGGTCACTCTCTGTCTGATAGAGGCCCAGGCAGTCGGTTAGACAAAGCTAAATGATTTATCCCTTGGAGAAGAGGGAGGGAAAAACGTGTGCCCTAGTTGCGCCGACATGCAGACTGATGTCTGTGAACGTAGGTAGTAAAGGGAAACAAATGTCCATGCGACTATCCGACTGCACAGATAGAGAGTCAAAAAGGCCAAGTAATGGTATATTTTAATCCTGGTAATGGAAAGCTATATAAGTCATAAAATTTAGATGCACTAAACTCAGAAGAGATTAAGAGCGATAGGATGATTCGATCTGCTCTCTCTTTCGCATATTTACCCTTTCATCCGTCTTCTCTTCTTTATAACAGCATGCGTCTGACGCATCAGTTAATGAATTAATCACGAGACCTGACATCTGTGTGCAGACGCGAGTGTTATCAGTGACCGTTGATCTCACGTGTTATCTGCTGGCGCACGCCCTTAGGTCGAGGGCGCGGGGATCACTTGATAATTAATTGAGAAAAACCCTTTCGTCACAGCACAGTGCAGCATAGCGTTACACAGAGAACGAATGTTTGATATAGTAGCAGGAGTCAAACGAGCAGTGTTTTGACGCCTGCAGACGCCCATAGACATCCACGTAATTGTGCAAAAATACAATGTGCCACTGGTCAAAGCGCAACCGCTTTACGGATGTTTATGCTCAGTAACTGCGTAAATGACTGCCCGTCATCGTCTGACGTGTACCAGCCTGGCGCGCGTGCACGCCGTCCCGCTGTCACGTGACGCGCGTGCGCTGTCCCGCTGTAACGTGACGCGTGTTTTACGACATCTTCATATACACGACAACAACTTCACGCCAATGAGAAAGAACATGCTCCATTAGTTCCGACTTGGAGGAAATATGACAAGACGAAATGTTAAGACAACAGATACTATGGTAATGTGGAAGGAAGTCTGCAGTGGAGGAGACCGAGGAAGACCTGCACTGACGTACCATCATCAGATTGATCAGACACTGGTCCGAACTCCGAAGGTGACGCCAAGAGACGCAACCGGCGCGTTTGTATGTAGAGAATAACCATAAAACGAACAAGCAAGACAAAATAATGTCTACCTATAAGCGTCGATGATTTAAATCGGGTCGCCCAACTGCTCGTTTGGCTCCTATACTATAAAAATGTATAAAGATTGTGACATGTAGCACTCGGATCTCTGCCTAGCCCTTTAGGGAACTGGCGTAAAGTTGTTCACATAGGAGAGAAAAGAAAAGTGATATAGTTATCCATCTCGATCTAAACAAATATTAACGAATCCTATTTTATTTTTATAGAGGATATCCGAAACACCCCACACCCGTAACCGTAAACGCAGCGCAATCTCCTGAACCCTATGCCAGGGGTGTCAAAGGTACGGCCCGCGGCCCGCATCCGACCGACCTCCGGCCATATCTATATGCCCGTGATTACAATATATCACAGCTACCTGACAACGATGAGCTTTTATTTATTTTTTTTAGTTGAACCTGGCCCGCCTACGTATTCTCAACCTAGTGTATGGCCCTCTGCAATATTGAGTTTGACACCCCTGCTTTATACAGATGTCATAACGCGCGACAATGTATGGTTAAACGCGCCGATCTCTTAAACTGAGGGTATCCGAACGATTTGATTTTGATGATTTGTTTGTTTTGTCAATGGACATGGAGGTAGTGCCATGCTGCATGCACGCATGTAGTCGAATTTGGCGGGCACCACCGGGGAGAGTGAGTGAGTAGCCCGTGACCCATGGAGGTGGGAGTAGGAAGGGCGGCAACGCATCTGTATAGCCTCTATGCGGATATCTATGGGCGACAGTCACGACTATGGCTCAGACTGCTCGTTTGCCCCCCTATACTTAAAAAAAAAAAAAAAAACGTGGAGTAAGTAAGACTAATCTGTTATCTGACTCGGTTCTTTCTGCCTATTAGTCAAGTGGCGTGGAGATGTTGTTGTCTATCAAGTTCGTAGATGGTGACGTCATCAGTAATGCTGAATTAATATTGGCTGCCGTTGATACAGCCATACTGCTGCATTGCGGCCTGTTCAGGCTGGCGCGCGGCGCTACCGGGGATTTATCATTCGTTCAGCAAGTAAAGTGATGGATGGATGTCAGCGCCTCGCATTCGTGGAGATAGTAGTCGCCAATGCCCCATAAATAATAGTTTTACAAAAGGTTACAGACTTTGATTTGACTAGAAGATGCTAGAAGTTTCTTTCACGCGGTTCTGGGAAAATGGAAGGATGGAAAGAAGCGATCCAGTGATCCTGTTGTGGTTTTCCCTGTGGCAGTAGGTGCGTGACCATTTAAACAACAATTTTATCAGCTCGACCCCAATATTATCTAGGAGCTGATAAAGTTGTTTTGTTTCTAGTTTGTTTTGTTTGTTGTCTCAAACAATTGAGTCCAAATGAAGATTCTTGAGCTTTTTTTATAGTATAAGGGGGCAAAAAAGCAGTCTAAGACATTTTGATGACGGTGCTGTCCTTCATCCTCCTCCCTCCATGGGTCACTTACACACCGCCCTAAACGCGACAGCACAGCTGTCACTTCACGACGGTGTCGTGGACGCGACAGGTACCTCCCCGGCCGTGCATGCATGCGGCGTGGCGCTACCTATTACTATACTGCGTGAAGCGCTGGCTACCTCCGATACGAGTGCTGCCTCCGGACACACCACGGCAGACGTGAGGTCGTTGCAGCCAGCAGAGAACGTGCCCGCGCGCTGGTCTCCAGCTCCACGTGACCCTCGAAGCCGTCGTACTCCACGAAAACTTATCGCAAACCGACTACTCTTAATTAATACATTCCAAAACTTGTGTCTACTGCTACATGCGGCTAGAGTTTACTCAATAATTGTCAGTCAACATGACTGAAGTGAAAGACGCAAGCGGCTAAGGGAAGTAAAGCGTTACGTAGGAGTTTTTGGACATCAGTTTCACATGATTTTGCTCCTTATTACCGCATACCGTAAGTACTTGTACGTGTAAACTCCAGCTAAATTTTACCGGATACCTTCACGGATAGGCCACGACGGCTGCAGTCACCACGGATCATGAGCGTCCCGAGACCAAAATTGCCATACAGAAGCCGGAACATCCGGGACTTTTTTATTTTTTCGGACCTGAAGTTTTACTCTAGACGTGAACAAAAGCCCAACACAGCATCATCGGATTGCTTAAGTGGTCGTCGGCGACGGGACTCTACAGTCACAGTCTTCACGTGGAGCTATAAGAGATTAGTACGTCGCATGACGTCATGTAAGGTCCGCCTCCACCACCAGCCGCTGGATGCCAGTGGCTGGTGACCGTGACCAGCGGCGCTCTATGGGGGAGGACTGTGTCCAGCACGTGGACTCCGGCTGTTGATGGTGATGATGTCAGCGGCTGCGACCAGCGACAGTAGAAGTTACTTGCAGTTAACGTGCCACGAACACCAGCCGACACAACCATCGTCAGGTGTGTGACGAGAGCGACGAACGCCATTGCGGTTACTCTATTACAACTGTCGAAGGCGCACGAGTCAGTAACACAGTTCATACTAGCACAGACGTTCGCTTTATCTCAGTGGTTCCCAACCAGTGGTTCGCAGAAGTCAAAATATGAGCCGCGAATGATTTTAAATACAACGGGCGGTATTAGCAGTTTGGTTGCCGTGCAGTGCCGTCTATTTTATACGCTGTAGTTTCTGCTAACGAGAATGATATAAAAGTGGTCCCTGATCAAGGAAAAGTTGGGAACCCCTGGTCTAACTCAACGAATATACCTAATAGCGTTCTACCTCTTATTAGAGTGTCCTTTGATTGACGAATTTGAATTGGAGAATCTGTACTTGACCATTTTGGAATTAACATTATTGTTATTTTTGTTCTTCTTCTACTTTTATCTCTATAAATATATTTACATTTTAGACAACTATATCTCTCATCTTGACATCAACTGTGGGTACCTACTTTAAATATATTTTAAGCAGACGGGGTTTATATGTTTCAATGTAATGTTAGTTATATTAATTTATTCCATTATCCATAAATCATAGGTTTAATGAGCCAAACATGGGATTACTCCTAAAAAATTACAAAATAAAATTCTAATTTCGGTAGAATTAAGAAACGCAAAATGTTCATTGTGTTGGGACTTGCGTGTCAATATGTTCAATGTGTGTGTGTATTCAAGCGCGTATTACACACTCACACAGACACACGCTGTCTTAATAATATTAATTTGATACTTTCTTCAAGACTTTCTTTATTGCCTCTTTGGTGTAATATCCAGACAGTCTCAATAGATACATTCGATCTAAACGTATATTTATTGCGATTTGATGCAAATGTACGTCTATTACCATAATATATAAATAACGTGCTAAGTGTTCGCACGTCAGCCGTCCGCCGTCCGCCGTCTCCTCCGAGACTCACACATGTTCTGTTGTTGTGTACGTAGATGAAAGTGCATTAGATAACGACACTCTTCTCTTACGTAATATCAAGTTATAAGCTAAGCTGTCCATTTCACTGGCCACGCCGACCACATTTAAATAAAAATATTATTTTATAAAACATTTTTTATAACAATGTCATTCTCTTGTAACGAACGATTGTCATTATTATAATTTAAGTGAGTTAAATAAAGATTATAGACTACCAGGCTGAATTATAGTTGGTTCTGTGACAAGTAACAAAACAACATCGAGTGCTGTAATGTTTGTTAGTGGTCGTACAGCTCTCAGTAGATCATTGCACCGCGCATCAACTTCAAGGGTCGACAACAGCCTGGTATCTACAAGGCCTGCAGAGTGCAGCCTTTTGTGATAAAACACTATTGTCGCCTTGTACAGTGTACAAAGACATTTCACATTGTGGTGTGGAGGAAGCAAGGCAAGAGTGCGGGGATCTCTTCTCTCTGCCCACGTGGTGTCACCTGACACCATGATCAATGCTGGTTTATGGTTAGCCACAGATTGCAGAGTGATCAGTTCGAAGGAAGATCGTGGATGGCTTGTGACAGCTGCCAACTTTAGCTAGGGTCTCTTAGAAACTAGGCATTATCTATCAACTCTGATCTGTTACTTCTACTGTAGAGTATGAACATGCAACATCTACCAGTCCCGCCAGACTCCTGGAGATGTGTTGTAGTTGTGGCACTGCACCAGAGGCCACCTCGTTTAGTCACAGACAAAGGTACAACGCTCTCCTATCGCGAAGGTTCTCGCCGAGGTCGCTCTAGCTCGTTACACCGTCATTGTTCGATGATTGCTGTTTATCATCATTAGTGTCTGCACCTTCACCGACCATCATCATCATCATTATCAACCAGAAGTCGTCCACTGCTGGACAACTACTATAGAATCACTGAGTCCATCGGGTGGGATGCCGCCCAACACTGCGCCTTCCGACGCTCTCTCGCAGAGAAACCACAACGTAAGGTATTCTGTCAACACTATGGCGAGCAAGTTGCTATCCCTGCCTGATAAGTCAGGTAAGTTAAAATATATCATCCAACCCGACTTCCCCTGCCCCTGCCAGTAGTCGGTAGCATGCAAACAGTGCACTACCACTTCAGACGTTAACCTACAATCTACATGCACTATGCACATACAGTGAGAACGCTTTGTGCAGACACCCACAAACGGACTTTATAATGAAGTGGCAAGCGCGCTCTACACCCCCAGGCAACTCTCCCGGCCATCATCCTCTATGGGACCTGATATCATGACAGAGCGCGTGTTTCCCCCGATCTCTCTGCCCACGATAATATCAATTGTTAAATTAGCCATTAAAACAGTCCCATATGGCGATCGTCGTCGAGGGGTCTTCTTGGGGGTCGATCCGACCCCAATCCGTTTATTTTCGCACCAACAGCCCAAGTTCACGCAAAAACAACACGCACTGTTGCACGTGCGTTGTGTGAGACGGCGAATATTGCCATCTCGCTAGTGCGGTTGCTGAAGTTGTTGCTACAATAATATTCCCCGCTCGCAGTGCCGGTTTATACGTATAGAGTCGAGCTGGAGTTGTGTAGTTGTATACATCAAGTACTAGCTGCCCGGCAGACGTTGTCTTGTCATTATTGGAAAATATGTTGTCATGGCAACGTGCAACAATGTGACCGAATTGTCAACCCGTTACTTTACCCTACTATATTGTATATTCGAGATACCGACCGCAGCGCCATCTGCCGGGCTGATTTGTGAATCTAAACCATTCTCAAATACCCTTCAACACACACAAAAAATTTCGTCAACATCGATCTAGTCGTTTAGGAGGAGTTCAGTGACATACACACGCAGACAAGAAATATAATATATTTATAGATGGTCATAACTGTGCTATGGTGCGTGCTACAGTTATGTAGTTGTACACAACTGCAGCTTGAGTGTATATAAAGTATATTATGTACATAGCTGCGAGCAGAGCTGTACTTGTATACAGCTACATGTACAAGCTCGCCAGATTACTATGCAAATAGTTGCGAAACTGTCCGCGTCATGCTCGCGTCCGTTCAGTTTAAATGGCTCCTTCAGGGGCGAAACCTTCAAGTGTGTTTCTTATATTTTATATTGTATCGTTAACTTATTCACATACAAATAACATTTTTCTCAATATTTCGCGATAATTTGTTCAAGTACAAGGGTTGTAAAAGCCAAAAAGATAATGGATATTTGTTTGTTAGCAAATCAATAAATATGCCACATGCAGAATTGCATGGCAAAGAAAAATAACTTAAATGCCTGTTGTAAAGATTTAATTTCAGAAGAAGTATATTCACAAATATGGTTAATGTAATAGTTCCTTATTGCCAGATCATAACTAGCACCATCCAAATAAGAAACAAGATAAACAAATAGCTGTCGATGTTATGAGCTCAACGAAATGGCGGAGCGTACAGTTACTCAAGAGGACTATCCTAAAGTTATTTATGGTCGCAGCACACTTGTCAACTCGAAAGGGGATTGTAAACGCCTCGCCTAGAACAGCGAAGACGATACGATTGCGTTACGTTTCCCATTAGTGTGCGTTGCAGTATGAAGTTTCATACAAAGAATACTGACCGGCTCGAGGTGATACGGTTACGATCCTTTTCCGAATTGATAAGTGTGCTGCGACCATTAATCTCTCTACACTACAATAAGCCGAAAACATTTCAAGACCAAGCGATCAGCAAGAGCCCCGTACTCTCCTGTCTCCGACTCGCCTGGCCTTCAGCATCAGTGACGGATCAAATTGTAAAGTAACACAACCGCGGCGGTAACCCAAAGGACCTCCGGACCTCTCACCGGCACCTGGTCGCGAGTGCCAGGACCGGAGCCCTGCCTTATGTAGGGCTTATCGAGATAGTCGCTCGGGGCACTGGTGTTATTAAAACATCGCTAGTACATGTAAAATAGATCTATCTTTGAAATAAGTCTTTTGTTATAGTATAAGGGGCTAAATGATTAGTCGGAGTCATTTTCATGGCTACCAATGCCCAAAGACATCCACATAAAGATGCGTTGCCCTCCATCCTCCTCCTTCCATGGGCCACCGGAAGTTACCGCACAAAACGCCCACCTGTCTCTGTATCTCCCCGATCATGCCGTGCTCGGCTGCATGCATGCACGCATTGTAGCACTACCTCGTACTTAATGATAATGCGGCACTACAAGATTCTCCCGTAGATACATTTTCTGAAGTTCCACTTCCCCGGGCGTTAATTACACACACTCTTTTTTCCGTGTTTACAACAGTTGTGAATTTGTGCGGCTTTACTTCACACCTTGTTATTTTTATAGAGTCCAATTTTAATGAGCTGCTTATAATTATAATACATTTGTATATATCATCATAATACACAATATATTTTTATAATTTTATGTACAGCAAGTAGTAACTTGCGGTAGTAACAAAAACAATTGTTTTATATTATTACTAGCTGCGCCCCGCGGTTGACCCGCGTAACTTTCGATCCCGTGGGAATATCGGGATGAAAAATAGATGTTGGCCGATTCTCAGACCTACTCAATATGCTCACAAAATTTCATGAGAATCGTCAAGCCGTTTCGGAGAAGTATGGCAACGAAAACTGTGACACGAGAGTTTATATTTAAATAGAGTTCGGACAAAATGTAGAGCAAAGGAAGGAAAAATCATTTTCCGTTCGCTGCTGATTAATCATCAATATGTGCGTATCGATTGAAATACATTCCCGATTCTTAAATAAGAGTTACAATACAGTAGCACAGTAAAATAAAATACAGTATAAGTTTACTTTAAATACGTGTATTATCATAATACATTATTGTTTCGAGTAAAGATAACCAAAACAATTTCAATTATAACATAAATAATTGAAGCACTACATCAGTAGTCAGTACCCTTGCACAACGTGATTTAAATATGTTTTTGTTATTGTCCGATAGACGGTCCGACAGGACCGACGCAAAAACATAAAAACCGGCCAAGTGCGAGTCGGGCTCGCACACGAAGGGTTCCGTAACATAATTACCATCATACGCCGTTGTCTGGCAAAAAAATACGAAAACACCTCTTATTGTTATCATTTATGTTATAGAGGCAAATGAAAAACATAATTTGCGAAAATTTCATTGACTGGCAGACAGGCAGCGGAGTCATAGTAATAGGGTTTCGTTTTTACCTCTTAGGTACGGAACCCTAAAAAACTCTTATAGATTTTAAAAAACAATTGCAAAAAAACTGTTATACATTTAAAAAATTGCGACAACAATCGTATAATTGAATTTGCCGTATTCGTAAACAAAGGGCCTTACACTTGCAATAAGTGTAATTCAATTAATGTACAATAACATCTCGAGACATCCCATTGTTAACATAATTTACTTTTATTGTACGTCGAAGCATAAGTTTATTCTATCACAAATTGAATCCAACGTTTTTCCGTCCAATTATTCACATTACAAAACGCAAGGAGTGAATTTCTAGAATATCTGCGTGCGGGAGAGGTTGTTACGGCGCGGCCACACTGGCAGTTGTTACACTCACCGATCTCCTTCCTGGCGAAGGGTCGGTCCGTGTGCTGCGGGTTGGCTCCGAAGGATTGGCCCATGGTCACCGTCACAAGTCACTGTCACACTGTCACATAACACGCGCGCTCGGCTCGGCGACCGCGGCGGCACTGATCGCGCCCGCTCCGCCACCCGGCCACCGACCGATAAGGTCCGATATACACTGACCCACAAATTGTCTAGGTCATAGATCCCATATCCTCCTCAACCCTTGCCTATTTATAGGTGACCTTCGCCCGTCACGCCACACGTGTTCTATCCCTTTGTGCCCTATGACGTCAATGTTGATATTTTCGTGATGACATTCCTTTACCGTCATGAGTGACGTAACTCATGACTTTTATAATGGATGCCGGCTGTTGATGGCGAATAGCTGATATCTGCATCCCAAAGGGTCTAAAGTAAGATGGTCACCATGGGCTTCGTAACCCATATGTATATGAATAATACGTGTCGCAGTAGATAAAGAATGCTTTCTTCTCCGCAATACAATTTCCATATGCTAATGCCGTCATATTCATTAAGGGTCGTATACACACATCTCATCACTATCATCATAGTCATTAATTCATTAGTCATATTCTTAGACCTTATCACAATCATTATCTATCCGTTGTACAGATTTCCCTATACTTGTCTGACCGTACCACGTCACTATACTACTCATCTTCTCTTCCTGCGTTCCTTCTCTCTTCATTAAGGTGCACCTAATGGTCACCACGAGACATTAGAGAGCCGTGTCGACATGGGACGCCACCGCGCTGATGATGTTGTGTGACTAATTGTGTGCACGTTATCTTATCAAAACACAGGAAATTATACCTCCATCTACGTGCTAATCAAATTCTCGAGAAATGGAGTGTGCACAATGAGTGTCACTAGTTTCATCATCATCACCCCTCGTCCAGCGAGTAACAAAACGCACCCGGCGATATAAAGTAGCGATACACTTTAGGCACTTGCTACTTTAATGTAAACATGTTTCCCAACACTTACAACTTTGACTTCAAATCAGGAGAGAACCGGTATCGTCTAATCAACCTAAATTAGGTACGTCGGTACTTTCCATCAGGAGAGTCTAATAATGATAAAAAAAAATCATAACATCTGTCCTTCCATTTTGGAGGAGTCCAACGTGAGACCGTTATAATTTCCTTGATTTTTTTTATTTTACGAGTACTCTTTTATCCTCTACCCTCTGCTTCACACCGTAACAGAACTTTAGTATGTACTTGGCCGGCCGTCTACCGCCGCGGTGACCACGATGTACTACCGCCTACGTCACCGAGGCCGGCCGCTGCCTCCGTGTTCGGTGTTGTACAACGCAGTTATTATTGTTGCGCGCACTAACTGCGGCCCGTTCCCCTTATCACGCCGACGCTTGTTGTTCGCACTCAGACAACAATGGCGCGATTATTTTGATTGCGCGTCACGCTCCGGTGCGTGCGCACTCGAGCGAGCGCCTGCCGGAATATAATAGCAACGTCACACACCGCTTTACAGATAGACATGTTATTTAATTAGGCGCTCACTTTAATCTCTTATCACTCCGTTCTCATGTAATGAGGATACGTGACGGCGTTCCATCTCGCCGGTGTTATGTGAATGGTTGACAGAAATCAGTCCCACCAGCACTGGAGGGGATGCGTCAGACTCGGCACGAGAAGCGTGCCAACCAGTAGCCGAATTGGTTTTACAGCTTACTATTAAAGTGTCAAATAGGCATTCGATACTTAATTCTAACCGGAACCTATGAAAGCGAGACTCATTGGTTATTTTCCAGGTGATTTCTTGATCGGCACCTGTACACTGCATTAATTTTTTAGCATTCCATCAGTATATACATTGGTTAGGTTATAATAGCACTATGAGGCTCCCCAAAACAAACAAATAAATACATGACAAAAAACGATCGTTCGAGAT
>LUGF01003891.1:241746-264578 GCA_001625245.1 Calycopis cecrops | reverse complement strand
TGAAAGCCCACGAAAAATTGCTTAATTAACAATAGCATAACTTTTTGAAAAATGATCAAAAAAAATTTTTCCAACGGGACTGTATTCTTTGAAGTGTTTTGATGGCACCATAATTTTATTAAATTTTTCAATTGATATTTGATTCTATAAAAAAATTATTTTATGTAAAAGACTCTGTTGAGCGGTCGCGCGGCCATGCTGTATCGGCCGCGCGGGGCCCTATTTTCAGCACTAAATTAAAATTATAAATAATGGAGGTAGAGTTCCGGGAGGTAGGACTTTTTTTTTGGAAATTTCCTCCTCTTTAAGAATCTTTTTTTTTAAATTCTTAAATATTAATAGTTTTTGAGTTATTGCTAAAAAACGAAATACCTTTTTTTTTCATCTTAATTTGTTAATAACTTTTGCAATTTTTATCATGCAGTAAAATCCTTCAAAACATTTTTTCTAGACGTCATTCCGAATCCAATGAGCTATCGCTCATATTTTTAGGACCTTTATCAAGAATTAACACCATTTTGAACATTTCGACTAGACTATAAAGCTAAAGACATTGTTTGGATGAACGCGTTGCGCATTGCAAGAGCTCTATTGTATGTTGTAATGAAAATGTTGTGTACAGACGTGATTGGGCTTAAGATTTGTAATTATGTCATGTATATAATCTAATTTAATCTCATAGCTCCACAAATTTATTTTTTTAGATTTTATACTTTTAATTTATTATAATCATACAATTTTTAATTTATATTGATTTAATCATGTTCTTTCTTTTTTTTCTTTGTTTTGTGATTAGTAAGTTATTAATTTTAACGTAGTTTAGCGGATGCTGTTAATTATGTTTTAATTATTAGTGGACACAGTTTTGGTTTAAGTTATATTTTATACGATTTATTTAAAAATGTCTAATGTTACTGTTTGTGTTCCTTGAAAATAAAATAAGTTATGTATTGTGTGTTCTTGATCTGTTGTCGGTTTCTGTACCTACTAAATAAAATTAAATAAAATTAATATTTTCTTTTTTTCTCGGAACGGAACTTATGCTGTGAAAGTGAATTTAAGCCCAACAAAGCGTTAATGGTATGCGATGAGTGCACGTCGCACTCTACCGCAGATGGGAGGGATGCATCCCGATGTGAGAATACATATACTATTATCCCACCACGACCAATATGAGCGGAGTGAGACCGCGATCGATGACTCGATAATTAAATGATTCGTTTTATCTGTATCGATCGATAGTAGATAATTAAAATGTCGACGTCAATATAGCGATGGAGGCGCGAACGTGTAATATTATATTGGTTTTACTTGACTATCAGTGCTTTTGGCACTTATATGTATACATGCGAAAGTTTATTACATATAAACTTATATTATTCTTGCACGCACAAACTATTGAAGGACTTTGATTGAAATTTTGCATTGATATAGATTACAATGAAATAACATAAAGATACTTTTAAATCTTAAATAAATAAATTTTTCTTGGAATATATTTTTCATTTCAAGTCAATCAAACTTTAGTCTGGAGCATTCCGACACTTTCAGCTCATCTGGAGACTCATCTAAAGTGCATACTTTGGAATTAACAAACTGTCGCTCCCAATCTAAACTCAGACGGCGAGACAAAGAGAAACGAGTGTCCCGACTAGGGTTGCCAGGTCGAAAATCAAAAAGCCTGACACAGGCTCAAATTTAGCCCTAAATTTCGCCCTGAAAGCCTGACATACTGAGTTTTTAAAGAAGAAAAAACCGGCCAAGTGCGAGTCGGACTCGCACACCCAGGGTTCCGTAACAATGGAAGACATTGTTTATCAGAAACTAAAATAACTTGGTTTTTCATAGCGTTTGTATGAACGACAAAGTTGTATTTGCGTTTTTTGAATATGTGTTATTTCTCAAAAACTAATAATGGTATCTCGCTCAAACAAATTCTCGTTGATAGTTTTTATTGAGATCTATAGCTATATATTTTTTAGATTTCTCACTCTCTTATTTTGAAAGTTAGAGTGGGGCACTAATTTTTCCACTTTGGAAGCGTCATCTTTCAAACGACTAATTTTGACGAAAAATGGTTTTAGTAACCTTAATGTCATTTTTAAAGACCTATTCACAGACATCCCTCACATACAGGTTGGATGAAAAAAAATTTTTTGATTCATTTCTATGTATGGAGTGCCCCCCTTTATTCCTTAATTTATTTATTTTTATTCAAAATTCTAATAGCGGTTCACAGAATACATCAACCTACAAAGTTTTACCTACGACGGCCCAATAGTTTCGGAAAAAAATGTCTGTGACATACGGACGGACAGACGGACGGACGGACGGACGGACAGACATGACGAATCTATAAGGGTTCCGTTTTTTGCCATTTTGGCTACGGAACCCTAAAAAAATGGTAGTGTTGTTTTGTGTACTTATTTTTATAATATATGATACGTTCGCGAACTTTTTGGTAAACTCGTCAAAAACCTAACAAACGGACAGGGAGGACTTGTATAAATTTGGCCCGACAACGGTAAACTTCCCTCCCAAATCCTGACACGTGGCAACCCTAGCCCCGACTAATGCACCAGTAGGTAAATTTGTGCAAACGTTATTTTTCATTTTCAGCGGCCAATGTCTAGACGTTTCCGCGAATCTAGCGCGCAACTAGGTCAGCCACGATTGTTTCTATTACTAACAGCCAGCATATGTGGCGGGACTATTTTTCCCCACAACTCATAAACAATTTTTATGTTATCTGCTATACTCTGTTTCCCGCCCTATTAAGTTTCTTGCGAATTTCACCTTTGTCATCTTCATCGTATCATAAACACAAACATCATTTTTTTTCTCCTTTAAAGCGTGAGGATAGATAGTAAGTATCGTGCGAGCATTTAGGGACAGACAAAGAAAACCTCTGCACTGACATGTTGAGGCATCGCCAATTAAGACCTTCTTAATATCCCTATTAATTTGATCTTTGCCAATACCACTGAAATGATACTAGGACGAACCATACTTCCTAACTACCTATATTGTACCTAGGTATATAAAAATCTCGCCTTACTTTAATATGTATGACATTTTCTGTGTATATTCGGTAGGTCGGAGAACAGATTGTAAAGTATTTTCATTCCGATATTTTTACGGGATCGAAAATTACTATAGTTATGAGTATATATAATTACTACATATTTTAAAATTATTATAATCATAAGTTCCGCCCATTGCTTCGTACATTTTTTCCCAGTCTTTAATTACTGAGACTCACGTCAACTCCAGCTGACCTGACTCCCTATTTGTTCCTCTTTAGCAAGTGATGAAAAGTCGAGGGCCCATAGGAAGGGTCAAGATTTCTCACAAAAGAAAAATAAATGTTGCTAGTCCAGTAGTTTTTTAAGGGATAAACGAGGAGGTAGATATTGTTATTAGGACATTTACATAATACTAACTGGTGCCCGCGACTTTGTCCGCGTAGCGTAGTTTAAGTTTCTTTCAAATTTTCAAATCCGTAGTATAATTACTGAATTTCCTGTAGGAATTAATTATTTTCCCGCAGTAAAAAGTGTGCTAGACGTTGACCAGGCTTAGTATGAATACACCACAAAAAGTTTCATTAGAATCCGTATAGTAGTTTCGGAGATTAGCCCGGACAAACAGACAGACAAAAAAAATTAAAACACATTGAAAAGTGTTCTAATAGTATTTTAATATCCAATTAGTTTTAATGTTTTATTACATACGGATTTTACTGTTTTATTATATGTATACATTTATGTTGAAATCGAAACACACAAACTATACAAAACGCTGACACTGTAAGGCCTGCGAGTGACAGGCACCGCACCGGTCGTGCCGGCGCTATTCGGGTGCAAAACAGCAGGGCACTATCTCTTACAAAAAATATGTTTAATGGTCATAATACTGACGTCACTGCATTCTAAACGCGAAACAATTATGGATAGATTTTATGAAGGAAGCTCCACTAACCCTGACCGCAGCACATCCGATACTAAAGCCGCCGCTCATCCAACTGATGCTGGTGATTAGATGATAGCGGTTGATGTGGCAGCCGTTAATAATGGAGAATTGGGTTATTTGAACACGTTACTCCAAGGTTAACTAACTTGCATGGTTATTATAAAAAATGACCCCAGTTTCATACCTCACTTTACAAATTTTACAAAAAAGACACAGACCCTTTACTTTAAGGGTTTTAAACTCGATAACATATTTATTAAAAGTATCGCTGACGTGGGTCTCAAAGCCGCGGAGCTCAAATGGAGCTGGAAATGTCTGCCGCAGACCTGACGAGTCTTGGGCAAAAATTGCAATTTTATGGGACCCAGACTCAAAGAGGCGACGCGGCAGACCAAAAAGGAGATGGCGAGACTAACTCTATGTATACCTGCCTGATTGGCGTTATGCAGCTTTGAACAGAGAAAAATGGAATTGCCCAACAATGGGACATATAATGGGCTTAATATAATAATAATTACCGAAAACATGTGCTTTCGCTCTACGTCTCAAACAAGTATGCGCCTATATAGAATATATGATTAAAGGTCGCATACAACCAGAAAATAAAAATATTTTTTCACTTCGGATAAAATCCATGTTACATTAATAACATCATCATCAGCCGGAGCACGTCCACAGCCGGATACAGGCCTCCCCCACAGAGCGCCAAAGGTATCATTAATACAAAATTAATAACGACATTTTAGTGCTCGACGGTCATCTGCAGCTCTATGAGAGATGATAAAAGCTGATGATTATGAAGCAGTCGTTCATCAAAGACAACTTGTGTTTGTAAAAACATAATGAGCTGTAAATGAGACTCGCTTCCTCCGCCTTATTAGTTCCAGACGACATTAAATCACAAACCGAGAAATTGTCGTCTTCCAGCCACAATATAAATATCATTTGGCAAAAGTTACACTTTTAGATTATATCGTGACGTTTGTAATTGAAACAAACGCAGAGGGCAATATTTTATGATGTTGTTACTTGTTATTTACTAGACATGTTCAGTGTACTCGCCAGTTCCTTAAGGTAAGTGGAGTGCAATATGCTCTGTTGGGGCGGGGTCCCGACCATTTGCCTAAACAGGCTATGGACTGGAATCCCCAAGGGAAGCGGAAACGTGGTCGTCCCAAACAAATCTGGCAGCACTCAGTTCTTGACGACGCGAAGAAGATTGGCAAGACTTGGAGCGAAACCAAAGACAAGACCGACCGACCACCTGGAGAGTCCCTGTGGACGCCCTCTGCCCCAACTCGGGGATTTAGGAATATAAACAATATGCTCTGTATTCTTTAATTGAATGTTATTGAATAAAATCGCACAATCATTGATATTGATGATCTGTATGCCCTGTGTTCAGGACTAGCATGATAAGGTACGAATATATTCATATATAGATGACAGCTCCTAACTAATTAAGAGGTGAATAATAAGTATAAAATATTTGTTGGTCCTCGCCGGTTCGAACTTGTGACCTCGCGATCCGTTGAACATGCCCAATATACTAGTCGGATCACTGTTACAAGTGTGTAGAGCCGTCAGTCGCGAGCGGCGCTAATGAGACGGCGACTCACTCGGCGTCGACCGACGGCTGCCGGCCCACACGCAGACCTTGTGACCGTGCCGTACTGACCCAGAACACCGCGCCAGCTGCTGCCACACGTGAGATGTCGTGGAGAAATGGGCGTGCGTGACCGGACCTGATGCGATTTGTGAATTTCCGATGGCCCGTTGCGACAATGGAGATTTTATTCAACATATTATACAATAAACATAGGATAGAACTCTCCCACGCAACGTATATTCACAAACCGCACGTAATCACAGACAACTGCAGGGAACATAAAGTAATTTATTGTATAGAATATATTCAATAAAAGATTAATAATATAACGATTATGAAATAAAAAATACTGATGAGACCACCACCACCGCGTTCATCTATATTTTCATTTCTGGATGTGCGATGGAATATTCTTTGTTTCTAAGAGCACATGTACGACCCTTGTAGACTTGGGACTCTTGATGATGAAGCCAGCCAATAAATGGATGTTCTAATGTGAAGACGCGCCTCGAATTTGGCCAACTATTTTGAGATCGGCGCACAAAGGCATTGAACTTAAGTTATTTTGGGAGTGGCTATTGGAAGTGAGTGTCAACGATATGCTTAATATAGATAAACACGTTTTGAAGACCTTTAATATAACTGATGATACCTGAGCACAGCGTAGGATGAAAAAAGGGACCCAGAATATCGATGGATCGAAAGATTCTCGATTTTCCGATGTATTACTTCGATAGGCTGCTTAGCCACCGCAACCCCTCTCTACACAAATGCAGCGGAGTATGATCCTAAATTCCCAACTGCGTGCCAATCCCCGATCCTCATCCCAGACTCGTTCCATCAGACGGATGTCCTCACCATGACCGCAGTACTCGTCGTAAACACAGGAGACACGCACTCCGACAGCGCACGCCCGGTGTACGGACACGCGCATGTTCGCGGCCGCCACGCCAGATCAGAAGACTGCAGCACTCACGTTAGTTTACAAACAATCCAAACCATTTAGAATAAGAAAGAAATAGATTTCGCGGTTCAAAATCTCGCCTGGATCGAGGATTTTTTTAATCGGGCCTGGCCCACCACTCGATCCCATCGCTGATACTCCTGTAGCCAGGATCAACAGCAGCAATCACTTTGATATTATTTAAGGACCCCGAGGGAAAGTATTAGCTTTTCTCTCGTTTTAACTCTTTTGGGTTCAAAGAATTTAATCATAAGAAAATAGGAGTCGGAATAAATTCTCATTCCTCTCCCCAATCGAAGCGGAAGACATTCAAGATTGCAATGACTTAAATAAGATAACAAAACAGAGTGCAGCCAGGCGCGACCCAGCTGCTATGTACATTGTACAACGGAAATAATAAATTCTAGTATAAAATGACTGAATAATTAGCATATATTTTGTTGTCATTTAAGATGATGTTATGAGTGAGTTAAAGTTGTATTTTCCCAGTAATAGCTTTGGCAATATGTTTCGTGGGCGCGGAAGTTTCCCACGCGTGATTACCGTAATAAATTACCCCGTTAACACTACAATATTGTCTAACATTATGGTTAGCAAGCTCTGCAAAAGACTACACACACTACACTCCCAAATAACGTGATGTGCCGTTTGTTTGTGTGTGTTAATGTCGGCGGAGCAGTCGCCGCAGGTCGTAGATTTTATAACAACATTTTTTTATATGCATAGGAGGACAAACGAGCAGTTGGAGCCACTCGGTGACTATTTTCGCGTATGATTGTCATGAAGATGCGTTGCCCTTCTTTCCTCCTCCCCTTCAATGGGCCAGCGTCTACTCACAAACCGCATGAAACGCGAAAGCGTAGCTGTCACTTCACGTCGGTACCACGTGAGCGAGCGGTCCTCCTCTGTCGTGGCGGTAATACCGCTGCATTGCAACATTGTATTTCCTCTTACTAAAACATATGTAGTAATAACTAAGGTAGGTTCCAGAGCGTTATTGTTTTCCTATTTGATTAAATGGTGCATAAGGAAAAATAAGTACTTAATAACCAAAGTAAACATACAATGTGTGTCTAGGAGATACCTAGATGGAGTGTTACATCTATGTCAGACGATTATTTTCCTGCTTTACCACATCACAGGTCTTGGATTCACCGTCCATATTACTGGTACGTATTTGTAACTTAACTACAATCAACAGCGTATATAACAGAAAAAATATGAATGGTCTGTCCAGTCTCTTCCTGGTGGTGTCAGATCCATCTGGAATTGCAGCTGAATGTGGCCGACACGACCAGGTAGACAGATGCCTTATGTGATGTCTATTTTGTCGCGCGTGAAGTTTACGAGACCTAATGAATGCATAGAGGGGATGGTGCTCATAAGGGCACAACGCCAAAATGCCTAAAATGCCAGTCATCTAGTTTGATTTTCTTCGGCGACTGCATTAAATCACCTAGCAGCGGAAGTACAGCCTGATGATGATGATGAATATCATATATGGTAATTATAAAAGTGTCAGGGATGGTGATGACTCATCACTGATGAGTGTAGCTCCGACGGCGGCTTGACAAACGACTGTTTCATTTGAGATAAAGACCAGCCCCGCCGCAGACGGAGAATCATAAATCGTTTTTCTCTCCGCGGATGTCTAGGATGAAAATCGATTTTTTACGATAATCCTACTAATATTATAAATGCGAAAGTTTGTAAGGATGTTTGTTACTCTTGAACGGATTTTCATCAAACTTTACAGTAATATAGCTTTCATATCAGAATAACATAATAAGTTAAAATTTTGAATCATTTTTGAAGTCCGAAATCCACGCGGGCGAAGCCGCGGGCGGAATCTAGTATATATATAAAAGTTACCACTAGCTCAGCAGATACCGGGGTAAATTGAGCTGTGCTGTCGTGTTGCTGGTGGTGAGATTCCGTTGGCCCATCGAGAGGGAAGGAGGACAACGCATCTATATTTATATTGTCTGTATATAGTGTTCCCTCTGCCCGCCCAGTCAGGGAACTGGTGTGAACATGTGTTGTTGTTGTTGTTGTTATAGAGGTTTATGATATAGGAGGCCAAACGAGCAGCCGGAGACATTTTCATGACTACCCACCCCCACAAACATCCACATAGAGGCTATACAGATGCGCTGCCTTCCTTTCTCCTCCCACCTTCATGGACCACCGATGTTAATCATTTTTACCTAGGATAAAATATTGACTCGTGTGTTTTAGCTCAGCAAATAACAGCGCCATACCAGATGTAGTAGGAGCAGGCGGCTCGGCTTCTCCTCGTGCCTCTAAAGCCTTAATCCACTTTGTGACGTCAATACCCAACTGCCGGAGGCACGTGACCACTGGCCACTAATTACGAGCATGTCAATAAATAAATATTCCGGCTTGCAGATACACTCAGCTAACTGGCAAACCTGACTCACTTACATATCATTTTTTTATAGCGTAGGTGGCAAACGAGCAATTGGGTCACCTGATGTTAAGTGATTACCAACGCTCACAGACATCCGTAACACCAGAGGTCTAACAGATGCGTTGTCGACCTTTGAGGTAAGAATAAGCTCGTTTCTGGAAATCCATTAGTCGTATCGGTCCGGAAATACCGATGGAGACAGCTAATTCCAAATTGAAGTGGTGCGCGAGATGAAATTGCGCTTATAGCGCACAGTAGTATCATTGCACTGCCAAAACTAATGTAGTTACTTATGGTGCAAATGAGAAGTAAGAAAGGAAATATTTTATATATCGTATCAGTCCTTTCAAATAATACGCGGATGAAACCGAGGCACGCAGCTGGTCTCTGTATGTAGTGCCATCTACAAGGATTTGACTTCGATTTGGGGGATTTGTGAGTCTGGAACTTGTGAGGTCCAACCACCAAATTCATCCCGAGTTTGTTATTAAATTTCCAGTTTCTAGGGAAACCCTACCGTGTAACGTATGACCTGCTACAGCGACGTGGCGGTCCCACACGCGACGTGCATGCAAACCAACAGAACACAAGACGAAAGAGTTATAAATGAATTAAAAACTATGGTAAATATAAAAAATAGACAACAAGTTTAGTAGCCGCTTGTACAGTCATCAATAGTCACAACTTATCATTGCTAAGACAATTCTTGTAGCTGTTGGATGGATCTGTGGAATCGAGATACAGGTAGACTGATATACAAATCTTTTTCAGTCAGAGGTAGTGAAAACATAATTGTAGGAGATAAACACAAATGTCTTGTTCGCACAGTAAACTTCCGTATCGACACCGACAATTTCATCTATGAATTTCCATCTAGAAGATCGATGCGTGCTTTAAGATCTCGAATGAAGTCAAGCTCCAAAAATATACCTACTTGAAAAGTTGAAACTAACAGGCGGATAAGGCTAGCCATAACGCTGATCTAGTGGTAATAAAACACAAATAGACTTAAAAAGTTTGCGCAGATCACACACATTACTAGTGAAATGAGATATTGAGATGAATAAAAATCAGTGCCATCATAATGATGGAGATTCGAAGGTGTCGTCACGACTTCTCGACCGGCGGGTTTGTATGAGTTATGAATGTGGAGGCAGCAAGGCGAGTTGTAAGTACCGTGAGGTGTGGCACTCTATTCCTCCTGTCTAACACGTAAGGGAACTGGCCTGAAAGTGTCTTGTGTTATATATAGGGCCCTATACGACTTGGGGTTCTTCAAGAAAAGAGCTTACTCTTACTCAATAGGCCGGCAGCGCGCCTGCAAAGCCTCGAGTTTTGCAGATGTCTATCGGCGGCGGTAGCCATCTATCATCTGCTCGTTTGCTCCTTATCCTAAAAAAAAAGAAAAACGAAGATCTTTGTCTCGATGCATTTCGCTAATCGTGTCTTTAACAATAGCCCAAGGGGCAAGCAAAAGCGCTATGTGGCTGCGGACGCCGAGATCATGCAAATACGTGGTCCTCTTGACACATTAGTAAGAAGTAGAGCTGCATGTCCGACAAATCCGCACCATACGCCGCAATGTCCATGTCGTCGTATCTCGTGTGTGTAAGAGAATAGAGAAGCACGAAAATAAATCTGATAAGAATTATGACAATTTCTATGGGCGTCGCTAGTCGTCAGACTTCGACGACTGGTCGTTTGCCAGCTTGTACAAGACGAGACGCGGTAGCATGGTGACCACATGACGCTAGTATTACGTAATCGAGAGGTACCTCCCGGTCGGCTTTGTACGGCTACAATACAAGAGCGCTAAATAAAGGAGTTTCTAAAACACAACTTTATTATTCACGAGCACTATCTAATTTCGCTCCGCTCGCCCCGTCTCCAAATTGGTTAACGAAATAAACCTATTACACCGAGTTAGCCAAAACTCACGACCAATTACGAGAAATAAGAGCCATTTACAAGCCAGTTTAAAGCCAAATGCTGTGGAGCCAATCGATTGATACGAGCTTTAAGGCCAAGGTTAGTTGGAATTGAATTGGCTTGGGTTTATCAGAAAAAGGTGACGTTCGCTGGAGATGAGAGCGGCCTTCCGAACGTTTATTACCAATTTTCCAGTCAGCTGGAGACAGGCGCTCGGCCCGCGCTGACCGAATGTTTGGCGGAGAGGTGGCAGGTTCGTTACCGGGGAGAATTGGTTTCTCACTGAAACTTGCTGCATAGACCAGGGCTTCCCTAACTGTGTGTCGGCAATGTCCCAGGGGCGTCGCGTGTCTACATGTCTGTGCGACTATATCGTCAAGATATTCTAATTGGGAGCCAGCCAGTTAGATAAATATCATTCTTCATTTCTATGATATTTTTAATTAGTTTTCATTTAATAAAAAATATAAATTTTCAATTCGTGTCTTCCTGATAACCTGTTACTATGTTAGTTAGTTCATAGCAAAACTGGTTAGTTTTTGGGGGCTGTGTTGAGGGGCGTCGTAAAAAATGTCAAAGCCCAAGGGAGCCACAGTACAAATAAGTTTGGGAATCCCTGCTATAGACCATCCAGATCCCCGTATCTGCACTTTGCCAGGCGGCAACAATGGCCAATAGTTGTCTAAACAATTCATTTTAAACAAGTGGCCTTAATTGGTTTCTTAGGCTCAAAATGAAGACGAGACGATCAACAGTAACGTGACGTTCGTTGTATATCTAATTAATTGGCCATTTTTCACTGCATGTGTGAGCAGACAAACGAACAGTCGGATCCTTTTGACGACTACTGAGCACTGACGCCCAAATACATCCGCACAATTGTAATGCAGCGCGTCACCCCCTTCCTTCCAATGGGCAAAATGAAAACCTACAATGGGGAAACCTACTAAAATAGCAAAATATTTCTTTAGATTCTATATAAATTCTCCGTTTTCCCGCCACAGGTCGCGCAGCGGTAGGAAATTGAAAATGTTTATTTCCACGGTTTCCGGGAAGACGGCGCTAATATTTTCATGGCGGTGATGTGACATGTGCCTGTGATATCTTTTTTTTATCAGCATCAGGGGGCAAAGCAATCGGAACCATTTCATGACTGCGGAAACCCATAGACATTCGCATAGAGGTTATACAAATGCGTTGCCACCCTTCCTCCTCACTCCTCCGTGGCCCACCGGCTACTTACACACCGCACGAAACGCGACAGCACAGCTGTCACTTCACACCGGTTTCGTGTAAGCGTGAGGTACTTCCCCGGTCGTGCCGGCCCAATTCGGCATAACCTCTTACTAAACTTAGAATTTTATATTAACATGTTGTTTTTAAGACCTTTTTGATGACATGTTCGTGACTGTAGTATTTTGTTTCCACTATTTGGTGATCACTCCAGTAACCTTGACTTTACCTAATCAATCAACTTGTTGTTTCAATCGTATCTTTACAAAAGATCTCATTAAACATACTGCCAGTGAGATTGTAAATACGACAATATTGTTGTTTCAATTCTTCAACACAGATCCATGAAGCGGTAAGAAGAGGGTACCGAGAGCCGAGAGAATTAAGTAAAACTAAATAGTTTAAAATAAAAAACATGGGATCAAGTTGCCAGGAGCTAAAAACTTCCCACTAAACGGTGTCTAGAGAAGTAACTTTAAAATTTTACACAAAAATAAATTGTTGCTAATCTAATCTAAATGTCAGTCCTTTTGTCAAATGACACCAATTTATTATCCTGAAATGAAACGTTTGTAATTTGTATAATGTTTTATAATTTCAGAAGCATTTTATACCACAATTTGAACATCGCGTAGGTGGCTTCATAATCATCAGACGGTAGACGTCCCCTGCTGGGCACAGGCCTCACAGCGGCCTCGTGACAGACCCCGGGCGCCGTGGGTCAAGGGAATAAAATTAAAATATTGGTTATTTCTTTGTTTAAAATTATTTTAGTACCTATGGTAAATCAGACGGACAAAATCACGAAACGCGACAGCACAGTCGTCACTTAACGCCGGTGTTTATAACCGAGAGGCCTTCCCCGGTCGTGCCAGGCCGGCTACTCGGCAGCAGTACACACCTACAACAAACCGTGTAAAACACGTACACGGCGCACACGAGAGGTCAACTATTAACTGTAGCATGCAACTGGCCCGTTAATCAAGCCGCCGCACACCGCCCGCGCGAGCGAGCACGGCACTCGTCCTACTTCCTACCACTGCAGCCCGGCTCGCTGGCTCTATATAATTACTGTTAGAACCACGAGTAAAACACCCCCAGTCATGATAGCTCATAGAGCTCTTCTAGCTCAAGACCCGTGTCGGTCACTTTTTAGCTGCCGCGCGTGAGCTGCTCCCCTCCGTCAGAGGGGGGGAAAGGAGGACACCCGCTGTCCTCCTGGCCAAGATAATAATAGTATAACCTATTAATCACAATATTCCGGTTTGCCTCCTCCCAGATTAGCTGGGAAAGAAGGGGAGGGTCTGCACCCCCATCGTCTACAAATTACAGAGGCTCGAGCTACCTTAGGGCACTCGCCTCTCATACAGATGAAGCTACACTGGGCTCTCAGTCTGCTAGCGTAGAATCTATCTAAAAAAAAAAAAAACGAGTAAAACAAAGGATTTTCGAGATGCATTGCAGTCGATACTGGCACAAGCGGGGTGTCACCTCTCGCTTACACAACACCGGCGCCATTTTCATGTTTTTACCTAAGACAAGCCGCAATCCGCACCCTTTCCAAGGAATGCCTAAGTCATGTATTAGCTTCCTGTATTAGGTATAGAGAAACCGATTCCAATTTGACAGTTTCAATTACTTCAGTTTTTTTTTATCGTATAGGGGGGCAAACGAGCAGTTGTAGCCATTTTCATGACTACCGACGCCCACAGACATCTGCATAGAGAATATACATATGCGCTGCCCCCCTTTCTCCTCCCACCTCCATGGGCCAGTTGTGCGTTGGTGAATAATTCGATCTTTATATGTATACGCACAAGTTGCGCCCCGTGGTTTTACCCGTGTATATTGATTATTAATATATTAGATATAAAAATTTAGGCACATTTGTACAAAATTTTAACTGAATCAGTTCAGGAGTTTTTGCGTGAAAGAACAACAAACATACATACAAACTTTCGCATTTAAAATGTTAATGGGATTACAAGCATATTCATATTAAGTTGCGCATTTGCTATCTACACCATTTAGCTAAAAATTAGCATTAGGGTCAATTCACACCGAGACGCGACGCGACGTGACGCGGCTTCGATTTCACGGCGCCGCGAGTTGCCTCGCGGCGCCGCGAGACGCATCTTTAAATCGTATCATCAACGACGCCGCGCGGCGCAGCGGAACGTGTCTACTCGCCGCGGCTGTGCCGCGGGCGACCGCCCCTCGCGCGCCCACCTGACACGTAGTTAGGGATGATCGATGTTAGAAAAACATTGATGTTGACATCGATATTGACATCGACCCTTTTTTTTCTGCAAGAAGTCCGATTATAACAAGATCCCAGTCTATCATTATGTTTTCACTCTTTATCACTCGACCGAACTGCATGAGATCTAAACGAAGTCGGGACGGAAATAGTAGACAAGTCGCCACAGCGGCCTCAGGCTGCGCCTCGCGGCGCCGCGCTGCTTCTCGCGGCAACGCGAGACGCAGCGCCGCTCTTGCACGCCGCGCGTCACCGCCGCGTCGCGATACGTCGCGCTGCGCCGCGAGACGTCTCGAGGTGCAGCGCTGCGCAGCGCGACGTATCTGAATTCTCACAATGAAATGTGTATCTTTTAGTGTAGTAAATAAAGTATATTTTGAGTTGCTCTATGTAAAATCTACGCGCGGCGCCGCGAGGCGTCGCGTCTCGGTGTCAGCTGACCCTTAGACAAAAATAACCTCGATGGAATCGTCAACACGCCTACGAAGCTACGTTTGAGAGCTATCTCCACACCAACAGATACGTGCTCAGCACTAATTACACGGTTGAACCGGTCTCAATTAGTCAGCCGTTGCGTGCCGGCTATAAATTAGCCACGACACTAAATTACACCACCGAGTCCCTCGCCGGTCGAAATAGATTATAGACAACACACAGGTTATTGAAAACAACCGACAACCGAGAAGCAAGGAGCAAACAACGCATCTGTATAACCTCTATGCGGATGTCTATGGACGTCGGTAGTCACGAAAATGACCCGACTACTCGTTTGCCCTCTTCACTACATAGTATAAAACAAAGTCGGTCTGTGTGTATGTATGCTTTAAAAATACCCAACAGATTTTGATAGGTAGAGTGATTCAACAGGAAGGTTTATATGTATGAAGTCCGAAACCCACGCGGACGAAGCTGTGGGTGGAAGCTAGTCTACTATAAAAAAGCAAGTGGCGTGGTGGTGATGAAATAGAAAATCATCCCACGGCATCCCATAGGAACATTTTTTCGGGATAAACTACTATCCTATGTGTTAATCTAAGTTACTCTCTATGTGTGAGTCAAATTTCATGAAAATCCGTTCAGCAGTTTTTGCGTGAAGGAGTAACAAACAATTTTTAACATTTATAATATTAATAGGATAATTTAGAGGCGCACTATGATGATCATCATACGCCAGCGCATGTGACAGATTCCTCCACAGTTCATGCACATTTATAATGTCCTCGGGGTCACGGGTTGGTTTATTACTAAAATAACGAGACGAAAGATCCGCCACGTAACGTAACACGTTACCCTGACAACAAAGTAGGCAATTGTGACTGGACAACGTCTGTCGGGCCATCTAGTACTTAATAATAAAATATTGAGACCTAATCATCTTCCTGTGTACATTTGCCTCTCATCACACTCCATCTGTTGTCAGCAAGAGTCACACGAGCGAGAAACACTATAGTCATGGTCTAAAAATACTGTGAACAAAAAATGGAATAAACCCCACGGACCAACTCATGAAACGACATTAATTATTAAAGAAACATTCGCCAATGACGCACATTTTACTGAGAACCGCATTAAAATTGGTCAGGTTATACATATAAGTGATAGAACGTAGTAGTGTTGTGGATCATAAAAAGGGAAAGGAAGAAATGTGACAATTACACTTAGTGTAGTGTGAGTAATATAATAATAATATCTGTGGACAAATCACACTACGTTATCCTAGCCCCGAGCTAAATACCTACCGGATGGACTGGTGTTACGGGATTAGAGTATTGGACGATGGCCGCCTTTAACAATGTCAACATACAAAAGCAGAAGTATGTGAGGTTTTTTAAACGGGCCCACCACTCAGATCTAATCGATCTGTTGATTTCATGATTAGTGGTACGCTTGCCTCAGGGGTTCGCAAGGACCTATCAGGGAGTAAGCAGCACTAATATTCGTCATCTACATAGATTACGAAAGTGATAAATATTCTCGAGTTCTACATTGTAAATGCGAAAGTTTGTATGTTATTCCTTCTCGCAAAAACTACTAGACGCTCTTGGAAGATATTTAACATAAAATATGTACATTTCAAACAGGAATAACTTAAAAATAACTTTTTATCTTTAAAAAAATAATGGCTCTCTTGCGATGGATTTTTAAACGAACAACATCGCGAAGCAGAGCTAGTTATAAACATAAACAACGTTTTTATTTATTACCCTAGCAGTCTCTCTAGTAGTCAGGGTACTCGATCTAGAATTCTTTCTCGTAGACAAAATAATTGGAAAGCACTGAATAAAACTTCTGATTAGCTCGCACTGATTGGCAGTTATATCAGTCCCAACAAGTGTGAATACTAATTTACGTCGTCCGGCATATCGCGTGTGATCATTAAATAGTGGTTTAGTCGATAAATAACAACATTATATTATGAACTATAATAAAATATTATGAAACAATCATTATTTTTTTTTTACCACGATGGTGGCAAAAAAGCATACGGCCCACCTGATGGTACGTGGTTACCGTAGCGGGTAGCCTATGGACGCTTGCAACACCAGGGGCATCACATGCGCATTGCCGACCCTTTAAAAACCTATTGACTGCCCTCTTAACTTACTCCTCTTGCATTAATTCGTACCTAATGTTGTATTTTTTTCGTTTAAGGTCTGATACTTTATTTGTAATCATGTGAATAAATCCTATATTGGCTCATTGTAGCCATAATTTGTATAAAATATAATGATTTATTATACGGCTACCAACAAAGAAATAAAATTAAAAGTTTTGACGAAATCCCCTACAGATGGTAAAAAATATTGGATTGAGCTATTTACAGTGACGAAGCTAATATAATATCTACTAATACCTCCTAATATTATCTACTAATTAAAAAATATTTAGTTGATACTAATTTTTGAAAAGCTTCAATAATCCTTCAATTCATCATTCAATCATTCCTAATCAATAGATATAATGATTATTGATATAGACTGATTTTATTAGTAAATGACATAATAAAATAATAAGCAATATAAACATATAAAGATAAAAAAAAATTAATAATAACAGATTTATAATAACAGCGTTTTATACGCGTTAGAAAACCGCGCTTTACTTACGCGGTACGACCGCCACATGAGGTACACTTGTGCAAACTTAGAAAATCAATACATTATAGTATACACAACAGTTACAATTTTACTAATATATTTATTAAATTCTAAAGTTAATGTATGTTTAAGTTTTTCACTCAAAAGCTACTAAACAGATTTGGATGAAATTTGGTACAAACAAAGTTTACAATCTGGAATAACAAAAATAATCTTTTATCACGGAAAATGAATAGTTTCCTCGAGATACATTTTAGACGAGTGAAACCAGGGGACACGGCTAATATTATGATATACAACCTGCATTTCATTATGTTATATGTTAGGGTGCTAGTCTTTAAATATAAAACACTGAGCTACCTTGCGCTGTGCCGGCGTTCTCATACTTGGACTTGAGTTTCGCGGCCGTGGCTTTCGCGTCCGACCGGACATCTGACTTCAGGTCGCGGACGTTCGACCGTACGGTGGACCTGATAGACTCCAGCGAAGACCGGGAGGAACTGAAGGAGAGCGTGGTGGAGAAACTCGAGGAAAAGGAGGAGCCCAGACCCAGGCCGAGGGTGGTGCGGTAGCGGCGGCGGTACATGGTCACTGGCTACAGTGGTCGGAGGTGGTGATGCGCGCGCGGCTCGCGTGCGACTGCCGCGGGAGTCGCGCGGGCGCACCCGGAACCGCGCCGGGATTTATTACGGGAACCGTTACAACTGACGCACGCGCCGCCTGTCACTCGCATCGCCCATTTTATATTTGAACCGCTGCAGCGCGTATATTATAAAGTTCATTTAGAAAAAAAAATGATCTAACACACTCATGAGACATTTAAGTGGTGTATCATTAATCTGATGGCGTGGTGATGGTATATTTACGTAGTTTTTTGACATTTTTAATTGTTGGCAAGCGATATTTATCACTAAATTAAATTAACACATTATGATAATTATAATACGCCACGGGTTTGCAGTATTTTATTTAATAGTGCAAGCGGGCTAACGAGCCTGTTGGTGATCTACGCCTGTAAACATTCACATAGAGGCTATAGACAGGCACCTTCCGCTCAATGTGCCCGCTGAAACTCATACACCGCACAGAACGGCAGACAGCATGTCTATCACTGTATCGTGTGAGCGAGACAGTCGCGCCAGCCCGTTTCAGCTGCATCACAACAATAGCATAGTTTACTGCAAGAATGCATTTGCATGATAATTCCGAGTAGGTTTTAAACAACTTCGGGAACTTCAGGCTCACGGGCTCAATCAGATCCATCAAGGTAATGCCACGATACAGTGCAATTGAATTGGGGCGACGTGACCGGGGAGGTACCTCTAGCTTACACAATACCAGTACCGAAAAGTGACGTGTTTCGTGCGGTGTGTAAGTATCCGGGGGCCCATGAAGGAGAGAGGAGATATGGATGATAGCGCAGAGGGAGAGGAAAGTTAATTCCAGGTGCATTTGTTCCTTGCCGTGAAAATTTATCGAAAGATAAAAACACAACTACTTAAAATATGTTTTAATTTACCCAGAATTTGGTTACGAGGAACTTATGGAAACCTCTTATGTTCCATGAAGCTGTCCAGGCAAAATAAAATATACTTTTGTAACAGTTGGGTATAAAGAAAAAAAAGATGATATTCCATCTAGTCTTTTGACCATGTATCTCAAATATTGGCCATATATGACAGGGTAACAGCATCACTACCAATATTTATCTATATGGGCCTAGAAAATGTAAATAGTGGCTGTTGTTTTGGAGGAGACAAAATGTTGATTCACCACTGATTCCCCATAAGTGAGAAGAGAAAGACCTCTAGAACAATGAAAATGTCCACCTTGTATTAACTGATGAAAATTAATTGACACTGGTCATATTCATTCATCCTCTTTGTATGTCTCTAGGAGTGGATCCGTCATCTTGTCGTTGCTGACCGATGTTTACCAACAAAGAGGTAAAGAGATAAAAAGGTAAAATGATGTAAGTCAAATAATGTGATAGTTATACCAACATGTTCTGACCATTCACTTCTCTGTATTGTAATGCATTAGCAAAGTGTCCTACATGTAATACTGTAAAATACTAATGCACACTAAAGGATTCCAGGAAATATATTTGTTAGCTCCTGACATTATATATGAATTTTAGCTTTCCTTATAACTTTAGCTTTAAGAAAAATATTATGGGAAGAACAAATGTTTTTTTAATACAATTATTGACGTGACCAATTAAAACTAATTCTGACATAAAAGGCTCCTTCATTTTATTATTTTACACCATACATTGTAAAAATGTTTAATAATATATTTAAGTAGTTAGTATGTACAGTTGTACACCATAACATCATTATTATATTTGAATAACCATTTATATAAAACCTAATATGATACTAAAACACTATTCACAAACAAAGTAATGTGTTTTTGCTTCTGATAAAAAATATTTCAATAATCTGACATTTGTTTACATTTAAACAGTTAACTATAGCCTTATCTATTCATTCAACAAACAAACTAAGATGTTTCATTATATTTTTTCAAGGTCTAGTGTATCTTAATAATTTATTTAATGTGTAAACAAGTACCTATGAGATCTTCTCAACTAGAAAAAATCAAGTTCAGTTCTTAAATTGGAATACTAATGTAACCAAAATACTCTATGTTCTATACTTTGTGTTAGAAACAGAAAAACAACTCAAAGGACTGGACAATCAACAATGACTCTGGTATATTTAGACAACTTGGTTACCCCATAATCAGATTTAAGAGTCAATGCAGTGGTCTTGTAGGCATTTAATGTGACCTTGACAGTAGAAATGGACTGATTTTATTTTACATTTTTTGAACAAAAATAGATAAAATAATTGTTAGGCTGTTATCTTTTTGAATAATAGATTAATATAAAAAGCAGGTACTAAACAATATTTTGCTTGGGCTTCCATATAATATGGAACCTAATTAGAAGGGAGATAATATTGAATAACATTTAAGCTGTACTTACCATTTAAAGACCAGATGTGAGAAGGCAAGGAGTGCGCAGCGTAAACACGACCGAGAGCTAGGGATGTGCCAGCCACAGGGCCAGACTCTTCATTAGAACTCGAGTCTGTGTCTGGGCTGGCCGCAGCAGACGCCTCGTAGCTCTGTGAGTTGGGTGGAATAGCTATTGCTTCGTGGGATGCGTGCAGATCCGGCACGGAAGACAACGACCTAGCGCGTTGTCGATCATTTGACAGTTGTATACCCGGTATAGCACGCAGTAGGCTGAATCCTGCTCCACTGGATACTACATCCGAACTGGAACTGGTTGAAAATGTTCTAGCCCTGGGACTCTGTCCGCCGTTAGCCGTGCTAGCCTTTGCGCCCATTGCTACGTTACGCAAAACACTTTAAGTCACAACCGAACACCAAGATCACAAACACACACGAATCAAAACACCCACGGCACCGAAAGACATTTTACGAAACACTAAGTTAATAATTGGAAACCGAATACTGACTGATAAACAGATTAATTTTGCCCGAATATACTTGTAAACAGCTTCGCATGTGTCTCTGCAAAATTTTGAGTTTTGACAGATCACATCTGTAGCAGAATCGCGCAAGAATCGAGTCTAATAAGATTGGTGTATACAATCGATTAAATTCTGACAATTCAAAGCGTAATATATAAAATAGGTCTATTGTTTGCAGTTGAATAAATTTTATTTAGATTTTTGACGAACTATATGCATTGAATAAATTAACTATAATTCTACTTTCTAGTGCTTTTTCATTTTAAGTTCCCTGTTGAAATTCGCGAGAATAGATCTAATTGCAAGGATTTAAAAATAAATGAGTTAAACATTAATATAAATTCTTTATTACTACATCTTCTTATTCACGTCTAAGTTCGGATGAAATACGTATACTCATTTTCATCTATGTTTGGGTGGATCACTAAATATGTGGTTAATGAACTTTTTAAAATCAGATTGATCCTTGTATAAACGAATTTTGACATAGAGCTCTCGAATGGAGCTTTTTAATAAGTTATTACTAGGAATTTATTCAACTTTGATTTTACTTGTGCATTCAAGTAGTAGATTGTAAGTTTTGTTAAACTCATATGTCTATAGGTAGGTATTTTAATTAATTATTGTTATTGTCTTATAAAAAATTGGATAAATGCTCTGATTATTACTTATTCTGTGTTTAATTATACTGCTTTCTCATCCCATAGGTATTTTATTTCTACTCAATTTTCTTTCAGTAGCAGAACATATATATCCTTAAAATAAAATATTTGGAGTGTTAATTTTATTATGAATGAATGGTTTTATTTATATATTTAATAACTTTGGAAAGTTGAAACCATTTAAATGTAATATTATATAGTACAAAATCTATGATTTGGTTGCACCAAATAATCATAAATAAAATGGTAAGGTAAAAAAGGAGAAGAACTAAGGCGGTGACGACTAATGTCTTTTCTTTGATGGAAATTGGAATTAGAAAATGACAGTTTCTACGTAAATAAAGAGTTTGTGCGAAACATATTTATTTAATTTAATTTAATAATTTGCTACTTCTATCAAAAGTATAAACGTGATAAATAAAGCATATGCAATTATTATATATAAGTTAAAGTTCAAAAAACTTAACTGAAGAATTTGTTACTAAACGAAAATGAATTCCGCAAACGTAAGTGTAGGACATACATTTCAGTATTCATAGAGCATTAATCATCAACAAATACTTAATTCCTAATATTCATTACAGTATCATTAGTGTATAATTTTGCTGTTTTTATTTGCACATATTAATAGTATAATCTAAAATGTCTAATGATAATAGTGTGTTTCGCTTTGCACGGCTTGCCTGATGTAGATTTGTTAACAGCCTTTACAGCCTGGTGTGCCTCAGGTGCCGCTACTTGATGATGACACCATAGCCTTTGGAGAAGAAGACAACGCAAATAAACAGTTTGTGTAAGTAACAAATGTATATAACTACTCAGTACATTGACAGACAGTGTAATACACTCACAGGCACAATTAACCGCCCACCTTGTATTTCCTTAAATTTTCATTAACCATCAAATATAGAGCACTTTTTATGAGATATACGTTTAAATCTAACCTTTAACGTAATTACAAAACAAGAGTCATGAAATAAAGCCTTTTTTCAATTAGTTAATGACAAAAAACGATTTATTGAAAATTTCGAGAAAAAAATTACCAATTTCAATTTTGTATTTAGGTTATCTAAATTAAAAAACAATAAAAATTAGTAATGGGTGTTGCCTCCTCGGACCCTTATGACTTCTTGGAGCCGGTTTGGCAACCCATCCATGTCATCTTGGA
>LUGF01003891.1:222962-241530 GCA_001625245.1 Calycopis cecrops | reverse complement strand
GTGAGTGTAGATTGCCAAATACTAGTGGATGCTTATTAGTGTCACTCTCTTAATACTTAACTATTTCATGATTAATCAGGCACAGTTCAACAGAAAACACACACAGTACACATCCAAAATGTGTATGAACTGTGCTCAAAATCTCAGATGGAAATAGTCTAGGCATGAAGTGCAATTCAAAGACAACACTTGAACTAACACTGTTACACAAATAAAGATTATTTATTATTATTATCATTACTGTGGAATAGATTATTGGGAAATGTTCAGTGGGATGATGACATAGAAAATGGAGTCAAATTTCACAAGACTGACAAAAATTATAGACTTTGGGAGATGCCTTTATCTGAGACTTCATTTCCCTATAAAATAAAACAAATAACAAAAATGTATGTGTAATGTATTTTAGGAAACAAAAGTCTTTAATTTATTTATTATCTATATGTTATGACAGACATACATTTGTATATTTATAAACATTTAACTTAGTATTAGTACATAGCAAGGTTGTGATGTTATTGATATTATATTTTTACATTTTTTTTTTACATTATTGTATTAAAATATTAAAAATAAGAAAGCTCTCTCAAATATGTAACAATTGAGACTATGTCCATAGGTAACTAATATCCAATATTTTGGTTGAATTGACATAATGATGATTGCGATTATATTTTTTATTTATCCTGACAAATAAGCCTCATACCTGTGCTCATAGCCAGTGGTGCCCAACTTTTTTATTTTACATAGATCATGATTGATTTTACATCTCTTACTTAATATGTAATGTACTTCACATGTTTTATTTATTTTAAATGTGTGTGTATGTAGGTTTTTGGTTTGAACCCCAAAATATCAGTGATTGACAACAATCATCCCTGATATTTGAAGGTAGTGTCCGAAAATATGTAATTTTTGGACACTACCTTCAGCTAGCTAGCTAGCTAACAGTTCTAATCTTTTGGTGGTTATGACAACTCAAAAACATCCCCACAATATGAAGTTTAGTTAGCCATAATTCTGTTTTTATGAAACTGAGATCTAATAAAAATTAATGTGTCATGTACATTCTTTCAGACATCCATATATAGTGTTCTTCCATCTAGTTTTCCGGTGTGCAGCCATTGTAGTATACATTCTGTGCGGATGGTTCTCGGACTCATTTATTGCAAGCTTTGTTTTAGTCATATTGCTCCTATCTGCAGACTTTTGGACTGTGAAAAATATTAGTGGTGAGTATAATAAAATGTTATCTGAATTAACTAGTAAGTTGTTGTTCTGCTAGAGTTACAGGGAGCCTCTGGATGCAAGAAGCCTCGGAGAACGACTTATTGACTCTTTGAATATGACACTTTATAAAAAAGTAATCATTGCTAAGATTGTTTGCCATTTCCATATACCTGAAAGAATTAACACTTAGTATGTACAACATTTTCACTATCAGTATGTCTGTTGACACATAGGCCTCCTCTAATTTCTTCCATTTTCCTCTATATCTGGTTGTCCTTAGCCAGAGTGTACCAGCAACATTTTTGATATCGTCAGACCATCTTTTAAGTTTCCTTCCTTTTCTTTTGGTGGTGTACCTTGGTATCCATTCCGTGAGTGTTTTTGCTCTTCTTTCTGCTGACTGCCTTAACATAAGGCCATTTCAGTAGCTTGTATTTCCTGAGAACATACTCATATTTGGTGATCTTGCGTAGGTCAGATGCACGTATTTTGTTTGTATCCAAGGATGCTCCTATCCATACTTCTCTGGGTGGTCATAAGTTTATTTCGGAGTTTTTGGGTTAAAGCCCAAGTTTGGCAGTCTCTGAAGAGCTTCCTCTTTATATTCATATTATACTTTTTATTTTCCATGTCTTTGAGAGCCCAGTACCTCTTCCATGTGTTTGTCACTCGCCTGTCTATTTCTTGTGGCATTTGATTTTTAAATGAAATTAAATAATTTAAAAAATAATTCTGTCCCAGGTATATCAGGTATATATAGTTTTCTACATACTTTATTTCTTCATTATCAACATAGAGTCTTGTTTTATTGTTATTTGTCATAGCCTTGGCTTTTGACTTGTTAGTAAATAGCCCTACCTCTTTACTTGTGTTGGCGGTGTCCGGGTTGTTTGAGAGTATCACTATATCGTCTGTGAACCTGAATTGTAAATCAGTAAAAAAGGCTTTTGTATTTATATGCAAAACATTTTATAATAACACAAAATACCAAGCAGTTGTAACATATTTTCAGGTCGTCTACTGGTTGGCCTGCGATGGTGGAACTATGTTGACGACGATGGTAAATCTCACTGGGTGTTTGAGTCCAAACAGGTAGTAGTAATATATCTTTTATAGTTATTTACCAACTAATAATTGCGAACTTTTGATACAATCACTGGAAATAAGAAAGAATTCATTAAAAAGGACTTTGATATTCTCTGTTATATTTTAATTTTTATATGTTGCTACTAAGGAGGCAAGATAAAAGTCACAAACCGCACGAAATGTGCTAATATAGCTGTCACTTTAAAGTGCTGTAGCAAGAGTTATCTCCTTGATAGTGGTAGCGCTTTACTCTACCTACCTTTTATTTGCTGTATGTAGTATAAGCTTGGTAAAGAGCAAAGAGATGTACCACACGTTATGCCACACACTCAGGTCAGAATTCTGGCATAATTGAAGCTGGCATGTGCTCATTTACTTAGCTTTCAGACTTTTTTATTTGCTTAGGCAACTGAATGTGTAATACAGCTGCTTAGTACAAACGTTTACAAGTTTAAAGACTGCAACTTCTACTTTAGTCTATCAATAGTTGAGATCATTTAAGTGAAAACCTCTTAGTCGACTATAGGACAGGGGAAAATATTGGATTTGCATCCGAAGCCACTTAAGAACAATAAAGTGTGGCTAAGCGAACTAGTAGCGTGTGTGCTACTAAATACAGAACATTGTTACTTGATAGCTTTAAGTTTTCATTTACTATCGGCAGTCTCTATGACCGCCTGTTTTTAACACGCTTTTACAATCTTGGCCTGTATGTAACGTAACGTAACGGAACGTAATGGAATCTTTGAAAAACTGATAATACAATACTGTAATAATTAACTTACTTATGCTCTGCGATTTCACTAGCGTACAATCTGTTTTTTTTTTATTTTATGGTATAGGGGGCAAACGAGCAGTCGCAGTCATTTTTATGACTACCTAAGCCCATAGACATCCGCATAGATTCTGCCCTTTATCTTCGCACCTCCTTGGGCCACCGGCTACTTACACACCGCACGAAATGCGTCAGCACAGCTGTCAATATACGCTGGTCTCGTGTAAGCGAGAGGTACCTCCCCGGTCGTGCCCGCCTAATTCGGTTGCATGCAAGCTTGCAGTGTAGCACTACCTCTCCTAATTGTTTCTACGTAAGCGTGTTATAGGTTTTTCAAACTATATTTTATTTACGCCATTACCACAACGAACGTCCCCCCCAGAACCGAGTGAACAGCAACGAGAGCCGTCTGTTCTGGCTGGGGCTCATCATGTGCCCTCTCCTCTGGTCCGGGTTCTTCATCGTCTGCCTCTTCGGACTCAAGTTCAAGTGGATGGTGAGTGAGCACCTCTGTATGCGTTATACTATAATCAACATTATATTATAATATACATACATATATAATATACCTAAGAGGGCAAACGAAGAGTCGGAGCCATTTTCAGGACTACCGACTTTCGCCTTTTTTTTTGTTGATGTAAGGGGGAATATATTTACGTATGACACCTAGGAGCCTACTGAAGGAACCCGCAGGGGGTGCCTTGAGCTTTTCTTAGTCTGGCCTCTCAACCCAAGCCTGTCCGGTATGGATAGCTTTTCCAGCATGGACTTGGAGACAGAGGCCAGCAAGTTCCCCCCCCCATAAAAGCATCCGTGCGAAAGATGCATTCAGCGTTTAGACTACTTATTATTCGTTTGCTATACAGATGTAGCATCATTGTAGTCGTCACAGAACATGTTCGGACCTCGAGCCTGTAAATGCTGGCGTTCCACAAGGCTGTGTTCTGTCTCCCACTCTATTTCTTCTGCATATGCTTCAGACTGAAAGCATTCATTGCTATGCAGATAATAGCACTGGTGACGGTCTATAACCTGACATTTTCAACATTTCCCTGGAACAAGTCGACGAGCACCGGAACAAATGTGTGACTGAAATCAAGTCATTGTTAGACAAAGTCTCGGAATGAGGCCGACTAAATTTAGTCAAATTTAACCCCAAAAAGACACAAGTTTCCTCTGCACCTAGCAGTGGAATACTTGGATGGATTGGATTGTGTTTTCATAATCATCAACAGTTAGAAGACGTCCACTGCTGGTTATAGGATTATACTTAATAGACTATTTCTTCATAACAAATAAATTATATTTTTATCTTTACAGCTCCTGGTGCTGATTGCGCTGACCCTCACCGGCGCGAACCTGTACGGCTACGTGAAGTGCAAGTTTGGCGCCAAGGAGAACCTCAAGAGCGTCACTACAGATTTCGTGAAGTCGCAGCTACTCCAGAACGCGACCTCTTTCATGTTCAGCCCCTCCCCACCCACCACCGCCAACACGGGCGTTGTGTAGTGCTATAATAAATTATGTTATTACTAGTCCACATTGGTTTTTATTTGTTTACTAGCTGCGCTCCGCGGTTTTACCCGCGTATGTTTCGATCCCGTGGAAATATCGAGATGAAAAATAAATGTTGGCTGATTCTCAGACCTACCCGATATGCTCACAAATTTTATGAGAATCGGTCGAACCATATCATGGGAGTATGGTAACTAACATTGTGATTTGTGACACGAGAAATTTAAATATAACATTTAGTAGCAAAGAGTCCCGATTCACAAAAATCATACATCAAATATATTATGTAATTTCACAGATAACTAATGCATTCGTAAAGAAACTAAATTCCGTTATATTATAATAAGAAATGGGCCAATTTTGAAGGACATTATTTTTACTAGGTGAGTAGTGACTGCGAGTTTAGATGTGGGTTTGAAACATATGAAATCAGTCTTCGTAGATGAGAGATGTCTACGAAATTAGGTACGAATGGTCAGCGACAATATCTATGTTACTTTTGTGTTAAGAAAAAGTTGGCTTTCCACTGGAACGAATAGGACGAACGTAAAAATTATCTTATTTGATGAACGTGTGATCATCTGTAAAGATTTGGCTTGTACAACGAGAGGAGCCTCTCTTCGCCTCGCAGGCAAGCGGACGGCGCACCAGCCTTAAATTTAGAGCCATTTATAATAGTAAGGTTATTTATGATTGATGTAGGCATCAGTGCAAGTGCTATCAGTTCGGGTATCATTTTAACGCACGCTGTTCCAAGTCTAATTCTGATAACTTCAGAGTTTACTATCGTGCTATTCTTATTAGAATAAGTATCATATGTGCATCCGTAATTCTAGTTTGAAAATCTGGAGCCATGCCACATATAGATCTATATGTGAATCGAAACTCGTAAGTCAGTAAACTCTCACATAGAACACTCGCAGCCTTGATGATTAAGAGATTACTAGCGATTCCCTTAAATGTCCGTGCATCCGCTCATAGCTACAAAAGTCTGGACGCCGCGATAATGTCACCTAACCAATAACGGACTATTCACTTTTTTGTAAATAGGTACCTAGTTTATAAAACGTAATTTAATTTTCGTACGTAATTTAATTAAGTACATAGTACAAAATGATTGTTATTTCACAAAAGTGTTGGATGTCGGTAGTCATAAAAATACCCCGACTGCTCGTTTGTCCGCCCATGGCATAAAAATATACAAAGTTTATGAGACGTTATGGCCATAGTTGTATGACTTATGAATATTTTTTGTCGCTACTTAAAGGTCAACTTGGTTATAAAAAAATGCGGAATTACCACTTTTATTATTTATCTATCAGTCGGCCCGAGATGGAATTAATAATACATGATGGACTTGTCGTTACTGAAAGAAAATTAAACAGCAGTACGTGAGTAGTAGCTGATGATGATGCGTTGGATATTAGGTAATATTGTCTCTCTGTTCAAAAGAAAATGTAAGACTAAAAAATTATAAAAGAAGTAAATAATATAGACGAGTCTAAAGATCTTAGGTACTGTTTTGTCCGTCAAAAAAAAATAGAAAAACAATCTAACATTACGAAACGAAAAAAGGAAAAAAATGTTTAAAGAATACATTTTAATATATAAAACGGTTTAAAAATATAATACTGATACTAATTAAATAGAGAAATTGTATTGCAAAAATATGCTCCAGGTGAGGCTCGAACTCACAACCCCGGCATTGCTCACGAACACTGTCTTATAAGTACCGTGCGCTAACCAATTGCGCCACTGGAGCTATGTGTGACAGGGGGAAAATATGGAACGATTACAACACAGAAAATTATGTCATTTATGTATACTTTTTTTACCACTCCTTTATGCTATGATCAGTAACTCTTTACGGAAGTATTTATCTAAACAAAATATTCCTTTTTATCTCATTATTTACTTAAAATATAATACAGTAAATACAAAAAATATTGTTTTTATTAATTGCTAAACTATACATCCTTTGTAGTATATACGGAACGGAATGTTAACGTCATTAATTACTGATGTGTTATGTTGTCAAATTGTCAAAGCTGAGTATTATTTTGATGTTGTGGATAAGTGAAATATGATTAAATTATTGTAGCGACGTGCAGACAAACAAAATTAAGCATATTGGTGTAAAATAACTTTATTTTTGCTTGTCCTACTTCTTTTAATATGTGTACAAAATGAATTGGTTCGACACATCAGGGCTTACGAGTTTAGCTAAGACAGCATTAAAAGAAGCGCAGAAAACTATTGATAAAGCATTAGATATTCAAGATGAAAGTGGAGATGAACAGGAAGCATCCGCATCTGGTGAGCCAAAAGCCCAGGCTTCCGCAGATAATGCTAGTACGCCAGCAAAAGACAACTCTGATTTCTTCTCGTCCTGGGGGCTTACTGTGAGCGCTGAATGTGAAAAACCTGATCCGATAAAAGAACAACCTGTCGTAACCGAGAGTCCTTCGAAAGCGAATACACCAAGTTTGTGGGGTTCCTTCGCGGGTTCGTTTTTTGAACAACCCAAACCGGAAGGAAGCGGGATTACACGTCCCCCGAAAGCAAAATCTATGAATTTAATTACTGACAAATATGATAGCCAAGATGACTTGTTTTCGAAAAGCCAGCTCGTTATGACTGATGGCAGTGACTACATGTCCAAGATTGATAATCTGACAAAAGATGAAGAAAGACGAAATTCATCTATTTCCAATATGTTGTCTCTAATGTCTAGTAGAAACAGTTCTGATTCTGTCGAGGTGTTATCTCAAAGTCTCAAGTCAACACCAGACTCAGAACAAGTGTCATGCCCATCAATGTCTCACAGTGGCAGTGCAGGTCTCAAGTTAAATTCAGATTCAGTTGAAATATTACCTGATAGCTTAGTGAGCCCTAGCTCAATTGAATGCCTTGGTTTTGACAGTTACACAAGCGACAAAAATAGTAGCACATCTTCCAATATATCCCCCTGTGAACTATCAGATAAAAAGACAACACCGCTTGGAGAACGGACAGAGAGACCAGAAACAAATGATAGTGTTAGTCTAGTGGCTGATGATGATGAAGATACCATGTCCTATAACTCAATTTCAGAGTGTACAGCACCCACTGTACTCGATACAGATGATAAACCAGTCAGTCCATATCCCAAAATAGCAAGAATTGAAAGGAGTATTAACAAAAAGGAAGCAGACAGCTTACAACTCTCTCTAGCTAGCCAAAGAATGCACTTAAGTGAAAACTCATCCAATGATGGGTCCTGGTCGGACAGAACATTGAATGCAGATAATGACAGTATTAACATGGAAATTTCTATGGAGGAAGTCAAAAAGGAAAGTGAACACGAAGACACTATAATGGAGAAGCTGAGTGACTCCTCGTCTTTTTATAATGTTAAGGTCAGCACGGAAATGCTGAAGTCTGAAAGTGCAGCATTTGTTAATGTTGAAATGCAACAGTGTAGTGGTGCTGATAGTTCTGAATCATCCCAAAGAGAAGCTAGCATAAAGGAGAGAACCTCTCCCACTAGTTCCGATAGTAAGAGTGATTTAGTCAAAATAGGTTCAGACAGAACTTCAGGGCATACATCGGGAGATGAGTTGGAGACTGCTACGTCCTCAGACATAGAAATTATTCCCAGTCCAAATGGAGATGGTAATGGATTTAGAAACAGTCCAGGGAAATGTGGCTTTAGACAAAAGGCTGATGGGTCCACCTCACCAAATTTAGTTGATTTAGTATTAGGGAAAAGTTTGGCTTCTAAAATAAGAGGACATAATAGGGAATTATCAGAAGCATCTATTCAAAGCAATACCAGCGATGAAAGTCAGTGCTCTGAGAATGATAGACTGATGAAGAGATTGTGTGAAATGGCAGAAATATTAGACGCGAGAGAGAATAGGCTGATAGAAGTAAGCAGAAGTAATGCCGAGCTGGCTGAGTGTAATGCAAGTTTGAAGTCACAGGTGGAGTCTTTGATAGCAAGACACGAGGGAGGGGATATTACAACCATCACAGAAGACTATACACAAAGAATGTCTGCTTTGGAGAAAAAGTTTCAGCAGGCCATTAGAGAAAAGGTATTTTTATATTATGTTTATAGTTTCTTAATTAGAGTAGTTCAAACTGTGTAAAGTTGTAGAATTTGTAATCTCTAAAATCTTAGTAATCAAAAATATATCAGTTTTGTTGTCATACTTGCAGAAAACACAGTTATCAATGCTTGTAATCTTTAAAACAAGTTACTGGCATTTAGAACTACATTTCGCTTGAAATTGAGTGGAGGGGTGACAATTCTATTTTTGGTTTGTCACATATATCAAATAATAGGTTAATGCAATAGACCTGTCTACTAAAATTATATTTTCTATTTATATCAATTTTAAAACATTCTGGTATCTAGTTTATTAGACATAATATGCTACTAGTGAATACAATGGATTCGAAATATTTTTTAAGACTGTGTTAAATTGAGTTTCAAAAGAAGAGTGTAACTTAAATAAGCATGCAAGGACGAATATGTTTGGTAGGTATGATCAGTTTGGGATTTTGTTCTATTTCTTCAAATTTGCAATCTACTATATTTTATTATGCTTTGCTTGCTTTTATTTTATTCCACTATATTATACATATTGTTATTTTAATACCAAAATAGCTGATGAATGTATGTGTGTAAAATAATTTAAAAATTTCTAGTTTGTCCAGTCTATTTACAAGCAGTTTATTTATAATTTAATATTGTATATATGAATATCTCCAGGATCATCTTAGAAAGCAACTTGATACATTAAGGGCAGATGTATCTCGTAAACACTCATCTGAAATGGAGGCCACACTGAAAGAGAAGGAGGAGATGATAGCTCAGCTGCAGGAGGAGGGGGAGAAGTTGGCACGGCACGAGCTACAACATTCCAACATCATCAAGAAGCTCAGAGCCAAGGAGAAAGACAACGAACAGGTCATCAAAAGCCTAAGGTACGTTTATTTTATAGATTACTAGCTGCATTCCACAGATACACCCACATAGGATTTGTTCCTGTGGAAATATCAAGATGAGAAATAGATGTTGGCCATTTCTCAGACCTACCCAATGGGCACATAAAATTTCATGAAAATTGGTCTAGCCATTCCAATAGAGTATGGTAACTTACACAACTTCACAATGACACAAGAATTTTATGTATATAGAGATTTAAGTGTCAACATCGTACCACTGTACCTGTACACAAGTCTGTGGTGCTCGTATGTATGTGGAAACCTTACATCACATCAGCTAAATAGCTTCCAGGTAGCAAGTTACAGTTAGCCAACAGTATAACTTATATTTTTTGTATTTTATTGTAGTTTATTTGCTTTAACTTTATTAATTTTATGTGATTATATAAAATTGAGAAACTTGAAGAGGGGCATCCAAGGAGAAATATTCAAAATCAAAATGTTTTTATTCAAAATATAATTACAAAAAATATTTTTTGAACATCAAAAATTACATCTACCACAGTCGTCGTCGTCGTAGTCGTCGTTGTCGTCGCCGTTGTCGTCGCCGTCGTCGCAGTCGTCGCCGTCGTCGACAACGTCAAAAATTACAACTATTTACATAGAGGCTCAATCACACAGATCATCTACACAGCATTCAACCAGCAGAATACATATTAGAAGATTTTCATAAGAACTTAAAGAGCTGTAGTAGACAGCGGTAAACAAGGCTTATTTTTGATTTCAGAGATAAAGTAGCCGAGCAAACAGCAGAAATTGATCGCATGAAGAGATCTATGGCAGCGAAGGAAGAGTTGGAAGTGAGTCAAATAGAGGCGGTGTACCGACTCACCACGGCGAATGAAAAGCTGCAGTCTGAACTTAATGAGGTGAGTGGAGTAGAGATCTCTCCATTTGACCTGCGCTTGCGTAACGCAAGCAGTTCCTACAGTAAGCATAACATAATGAACGTTTATCTATGACATACCTTATGTATGTTATGCAATGTTCTAATAAGAAATATATATTGGTATATTATAACAAATTAAAGAGGATGTTTAATTCCCGACTCGCTCGCTCTCATCCTAGCGAGCTCTCGGTCATATCCACAGTTGTGACACTTCGGGGCCAGGACTCCGCTTCCTACTTTAACTCCTCCACTTCGCACGATCTTCAGCATCATTAGAGACCATAGGCACCTACGTCTTCTGCTGGGACCCGGTGGAGGCGACATTGCCAAGGAGGTTGTTTAGTGCCTCTGAAACTGCCTGACACTTCGTCCAATATCACATTGAACAAAAAGGGACTGAGGACCGATCCCTGGGGGACCCCGACCATGACCGATGTCAACAGCACTACATACATAAATCTCTGGTATAAGGGTACCAGAGATGTATGTATATAATAATATAAGAATAAGAATAATAATATGTAGGGATTTCAGTGCCAGTTCAGAAATAAGAAATGAAATGGCGTATTTTTCGTCCTATGTTTCTCCATGGCCATCCTTAGGGAAATGCAGGGTACATAGTGCCTAAGCCGGGGCGAAATCTGTATTGTCATCCTGAGACACTTTCTGGTCGGACGCGAGTCAATTGTAGGTATCTACATCACGTTCAAAAAGCGCCAGGGTGTGAGAAACGACCTTAATACCGTGGTAGCTAGTTCACTTTTGCACTAATCCCTTTCCCTTAAAGATTGGAGTAATAATACTCCACCACCACTGATCAGGGATGTTGCCACTGAAGAGGATGTTGTTAAAGAGGTCAGTTAAAAGGCTCGCACCACGGAACCCTATCCTTCCAGGCTTCGATAGAGAGTATCGGATCCAACAGCTTTCCGATTCTTCATGTGGCACGCATAATGGATAAGGCCTTGCTACCCGGATGTATGTGATAGTTTCGCATTAAATGTGATTATTACTTGTTATGTAAAAATTAAAGGATCGGCTGACAATAATCATCATCATTATCAGCTAGATTCAGGAAGGTTCTACAGTAATCGCATTTAGCAAGACGAAGTATTTATGGAGCATTCTCCAGGCGGAAAAAGTGTCTCTTTGCCGTGGCAGATACAGGTCGTTGTGCTGTTCATTTTAATGAACGAGCTCGATCGCGGAGCGACACGCCAATATGTAACTAATTTATGAGCGCACGTAATTGGAAATGTTGATAAGATCGACCGTAAACGTACGCAGTACATTTAAAATGTATTTTATCAAAGATTCATGATCAACGGCTAGCAGACAAAGACAGCGGTGCGGTACCGAGGTGACACAGCTCCAACACACAACTCCTATTAGCCTATCTTATCTCCAAGTGATAATCAAGACATCGTAATCTTAAATCACTTCCGTCGTTGTCCATTTGTTATCTTGTTAATTAAGAATTGAAGGCATTGAGTATTGGGAAAATAGGGTTCGGTCTTTTGATTAATTATTTATTATTTTATTAATGGCCCATTTATTGCACAACCTACCCATACCTTTTGATATTCGATCTACAAATGGTCGCTCACCAGATGTCGCTACAGATGCGGGCTAGTTAGTTCGCTAACGTCTATTATTGGGACCTGGTAGGGTCACACGATGTTCTGTGTTGTCGACCACACCAAAGCCTTTGGCAGCATGAAACATTCATTAGGAAATTGCTCGGTGATCACTTGCCAAGCGGTGACCCGATTGTTAATCGAACAGCCCCTAAGTTGCGTATAAAACAAATGGTATGTGCGTGTGTTGACAGACAAAGAGCGCGTTAGACGACTGCCAGCAGAAGTTGGACAGCTGCCGCACGTCGCTGGAGGCCGTAAAGCGCGACGCTAGCGAACTGCCGCGCGCGCGCGCCGCCGCCGAGCGCGCGGAGAGGAGCGAACGCGACGCACGCGAGCGCGCCGAGCGGGCTGCGCGCGACGCCGAGCTGCTGCGGCACGAGCTGTCGCAGCTGCGACACGAGAGAGTCTGTGGTGAGTCGCCCTGCAGATACTTAACGGACACTCTTACGTCTTTAGATAACAGAGAACGATTTTTAGCTGTTACAAGACTTTTTTATAAACATATTCACAGATTGTATTAATAGTTTGTATTTATGTTTATTTGACTGAACTGTTATACAGAGGAGCAGCGGTGGGCGGCGCGCGAAGAGGCGCTGCGGCAGGAGGTCTCGGAGGCGCGCGAGGCGGGCGCGGCACTGAGCGCGGAGCGAGCAGAAGAGGCGCCCGCGGCCTTACTGCAGCAGCTGGCGGCGTTGCAGCGAGCGGCGCTCGAGCGAGAGCGGGCGCATGCCGCCGCCGCCGCCGCGCTGCAACTGAGACTCGGTGAGTGACGCACGTGTGGCCACAAGGCGAGCGTGGAGCGAGTGAAGGTGCGCCCGCGGTGTTACTGCAGCAGCTGGCGGCGCTACAGCGAGCGATGCTCAAGCGGGAGTGGGCGCACGCCGCCGCGCTGCAGCTGCGGCTCGGTAAGTGAGGTACGTATGGCCACGCCCACTTAGATAAACATATGACGCCCACTCGTAATTTGATCTTTCAAAAATCATTTATAGGCACTGCTTAGGCTCGACCTCAAATGAACAAAATTTTTATTATTCATTAATTATTCAATTTTTAATTTTAATTATTTATTCCTTGATTTTGAGAAAATGAACCCCCTATTGGCGTCCACAGTGGAGGCGGAGCGCGCCGCCGCGGCGGCGGATGCTCGCGAGCGGGCGGCTCGCGCGGACGCGGCGGACGCTGCGGCGCGGCTGGCGGCGGCGGAGTCGCAGTTGCGGCACGAAGGCGAGCGCGCGCGCGATCTCGCCGAGAGAGCCGCCGCCGCCGACCAGCTGCGTCTGACTGCAGTGCACGAGTAAGTGGCTGCCACTGGGCGCATTTTATTAAGAAGTAGTGCCATGCTGTATTCATGTATACATGTAGCCGAATTGACTGTTTTGATTTGACATTGACTGTTCGTTTGCCCCCTAAACTTCAAAAAATACGGTTGCGAAAAGGCCACTTGAACATTTTCAGCAATAAATTGATATGACATAATTCAGCTGTTATGAACACGTATAATTTTAGGTTGATTTTACAACAAAATTGCTTAGAATAATATGTAAATAGAATAAATAAAATTAACTTGGCAATGTCGTATTTCAGTAAGGAGATGGAATTGGAACGGTTACGGAAGGAGATGGAAGAGCTAGTAAGAGCTGAGCGAGCGCGCGCGGAGTCGCTGCAGCAACAGTGGGACGCCGAACGGGCGGAGCGCGCCGCAGACGAGAGGCGGAGCGCGCCACAGGTGAGGACACGCCTCTAAACATATACACCCCCCTACACATAAACTTTAAACGCCGTGAAATCAGCGACGCTTTATGCTTATATAAAATAATTTATTGGTATTAAGTGCTTAATGCTATTAAGATAATGTATTCTATTTGTGTACCTTATCAAGTTTGTATAATTTATTTTTAAACATTTTAAGCTCTAGTATTGTCTGAGACACAGGATATCCTAGTTCAGGTGCTAACTGTATAGTATAAGGATAAATTGTATGTATTGCTAACTTGTTTTTAACCATGTATGTACATTTATTGAATAAATATTATTATTATAAAAAAAAAATTCACAACATGGTTGATGTGCCTCAATTGCTTGGTGACATCATATAATTACGTTGTTCCGGAGCCAGTTGCCGTACATGGACTCTAACTCGAGGCTGTTCAACAGTATGTTTACCTAGGGCAAATGCTCCAACTTAGCAAAATCAGCTTAGACAAGGAAGCCCAGAGAAGAATTCATTTAGGCTGGGCAGCATTTGGCAAACTACGTCGGGTCTTCTCGTCACCCATCCCACAATGTCTGAAGACTAAAGTCTTCAACCAATGCGTCCTACCAGTCATGACGTACGGAGCCGAAACGTGGGCACTCACGGTCCGACTGGTCCACCAATTCAAAGTTGCTCAGCGCGCTATGGAGAGAGATATGCTCGGTGTTTCTCTGAGGGATCGAATCCGAAACGAAGTAATTCGCCAGAGAACTGGGGTAACCGACATAGCTACTCGGATTAGCAAGCTGAAGTGGCAGTGGGCCGGTCATATCTGCCGCAGAACTGATGATCGTTGGGGTCGACTGATTCAAAAGTGGAGACCGCGTACCGGCAAACGTAATGTAGGACGCCCTGTGACTAGGTGGAGTGACGACATCCGCAAAGCTGTGGGCAGGAAGTGGGAAAGGTTAGCCGAAGACCGAGGCCAGTGGTGTGCTGTGGGAGAGGCCGCCGTCCAACAGTGGACTGCAATAGTCTGATGATGATGATGATCATCATATAATTAGAGAATGACAGGCACGATCGACCATCATCTACCCTCTAGCACAGATAAAGAGTTACATAAAAATACTAGGGAATTATCTGTTTAAAATAATATGAACATAACTTCGTACGCAGGAGCAGCTGCCTGCGCGAGACATGTCGCCGGCGCAGTCCGTCGCCTCCGACTCTTTCTCCGGCTCCTTCTGGCAGACGGTACGTAACGGAAACTATAACTTTTTAGGAAATGTAGCGCCACGCTGCCTGCATGCATGTAGCCGAATTGGGGCGGCACGACTGGGGAGGTACCTCTCGCATACACGATACACGCTGTCACATTTTTTGCAGTGTGTAAATATGTAAGTAGTAATGAAGATGAGTGGAGTGGCTCCGACTGCTAGTTAGCTGGTAATCAAAACAATTCCACCCTGCATCTACAATACACTATATACTCTATCTCTCTATCTCTATCGATCACTACTAGACTCCTCATTAACTAGTTGTATTTATAGGAGGACGTGTTCGCTGGGCCGAGCCTGGGCGTGGCGGGCGTGTCGGCGCTGGGGTTGGAGGAGGCCATGGCGGGACAGGCGCGGCGCGCAGGCGAGCGGCGCTCCCGCAGCGCAGCGCTCGCGGCGATGGCGGCGGACCGCGCAGCGCTGCGCGACGAGCTGGCGGCGCTGCAGGCGCGCTACGAGCACGCACAGGTAATGTCACCAGACACGGAGAGAGGAGTTAAGACTTAAGATCCCCTCTAAAAGCACAAATCTTGTAAAAAAATTAAATTTCATTAATCGACAATGTTACGTTACACGGTAGTCAGCATCACTTCCCGTAATCCTGGCAAGTACGAGGGCTGCTTGTTCGCGCTACTGACAGGGGTAGAGGAAGTCTGTTCTGAATCTGTTCTGGATGTTCTGAAGTTCGTTTCACGAGTATTTCGTTTAATAAATCCCAATGATTTTGCTGCTTTATTTATGATCTTGTTATAATGAGATATAAAAGTCAATTTGGAGTCAAGTGTAACCCCTAGATCTCGGACTTCGGAGGTCTGGTCTATTTTGCAATTATTTATGTAATATTGTGTTGATACCACTTTTTTCTTTCGTGCAAATTGAATGTGCTGACTTTTGTAAGCATTAAGCTTCATGTTGTTTGCTATACACCATTGGCTTATACGATCGAGGTCAGACTGTAGAAGTTCGAAGTCAGTGAGAGACAGTATTTATCGAGATATTTTCATATCGTCTGCAAACAATGAACACTTACAATGGTGTACACAGTCAATAATGTCATTCAAATTATAAACACAATAGTCTTATTTACACATATTCATATTATATATCGAGATAGTTATATTATTTATATCTATCACACCCAACGTGGGCGTGTGTAAATATGTGTGTATTTGCAGTCTGTCCAGGAGCAGTACGACGCGCTGCTGCAGATGTACGGCGAGAAGGAGGAGCAGCTGGAGGAGCTGCGGCTGGACCTGCATGACGTCACGCAGCTGTACAAGGCGCAGCTGGACGAGCTCATCGCGCTCAAGAGCGCGCGGTAGGGGGGGCACTACCGCTCACCTGTCGGCACATGGAAGGAGGAAGGAGGGAGACGCGTCTGTACAAGTGTGCGAATACCTGTGGGTGTCGGTAGTCTACTCCAACTGCTGGCTTGCCCCCTTATTAAAAAAGAAAAAATGGACGGAGGAGGAGACCAACTGAGAGGGCGATGACGTGCTAATGATGGTAGGGCGGGGGAGTGTGTGGACAACACTAGAGCGAGCGTAGTAAATGTGGGGACGATTAGTGTATGTGTATGTAGTACTGTAACCGAATGGGGTCAGTAGCGGAGTTGGACGTTCAAAGGGGGATAGTTATTTCGTTCTTCAAATGCTATAGGAATAGTGCCATTTTACAGAGGGATCATTTTACTTGTATATTGTTTAGTTTGTTTTGTAGTCGTATATCGTATAGAATTATATCAAATTGTATGTTATTTATTATTTGTTGTATTGTCAAGATATACTGAATATTATGGATATACTTTTTTCATTCATCTCGTTACTAGTGTGTGACTTAGTGCAATATTTATGTTTACTTGCCGATGGAGCCGACTGTACGGGTTTGGATGAGGTTTCGAGTTGTGATAGATGTTGGAAACCTAAGTATCGTGTTATGATTTAACTGAATAAATAAATTGCATTATATTGTAACAAATTGTCTATAAACATTATTGTGTAACAGTGAATGTACTTAAATACATGATAATAAACTGAATCATGACGTGATAGTCGATATAAGCACATAATAAATAAACATGATGTTTCTGGCTTTTATGTAGCTGGTTCTACTCATAACAGTTCGATCAGGGTTGATCGCCATTTGAGCTCCACTCTTGAACACTCGACATACCAGTGACATTCACTTCAGTCAGGTCTGTGATTGTAAGTGGGCGTGGCTAAATGTCCCCGCCTCTTATATACGCTAGAAATATTTACGAACGGTGACGTGTCATTTGGTGTACTGTAAATAGCTTTTAATGTGATGGAGTGTAGTGTGGACTTGGAGTTCTTCGGGGCCGCTCGGGTTTCGTCGGCTTCTGTCGAGCCATAGAGCGCAAAGGGATTAAAGATGTATGTCGTCGTCGTGTATATGTATGTCGAAGTATAAATTTTATTATAAAATTGAACACGTTAAATGTGATGTAATTTGTTTCTGCCGTCATTCAGTTGAGCTCTAGCACAGTTTCACGCATTACCGGGTACCGGACTCGCAAAGGTGCCTTTCATAGTCATAAGAATCTAACATTTTACGTGTTTTCATAGTTCGTTACGACTAAATTGATTGTCCATAAACACTACCTAGTGCGGGAATTATTATTTTTAAGTGGAGCAAGCTTTACACAGGTGGCAGCACAGTAGTGCAGTGCAGGACATAGATAAGTGGCGAGCGCTTTTTAACTTATGTATATGTATATCAAAATATCAATTTCGGGATTCTCTCTAGTAGTATGTGCCCTGTGCTCTGTGGTGGTGTGCTGCTCTGTGCTGTGTTCTGTGCACTGCGGTCTGTGTTGTACCTAAACGTTTGCCGAACACGTGAGTCGTTCGCTTCAATCTGTATTTAATTAATAAATGCTATAAAAATTTCGTTGTTTCAATTGGCCAGCAGTAAAATGCTTACATCCTAACTCGTAAGAAGTAGTGCCACACTGCATGCTTGCATGGCGGAGTAGTGACAGCTGTGATGTCGCATAATATAATTTACAGATGAGCCTTTACTAAATATCCTATGGGGAGATGTGGTCTAACCAATTTAATCGCTACTTACTGCCCTAACCGCCTCAGAGCCTCCAAGACCCTACCCCATTACCTATAGAATCAATATATACGGATATTAGTCAGGATGTCTGTTCAGCGCTGCCAAAGCTGTCAAACAATATCTCATGAGTCATGTGTGCTATGTTGTGTGCCCTGGGCTCTGATGGCATGTTTGGCAAACTTTGCCTTTCCCCGCCTTCCCCCGCGGGCATCCAAAAAGTCAAACACCGCGGGAAACGCGAGAGCACAGCTGTCACATCACTCCGCTATCGTGTGAGCGAGTGTATCTCCCCGCTCGTGTCGGCCCTATTCGGCTGCAATGCAACATGGCAACTACATCTTTTTACCTGCGAGTAGGTGTAGCAGTAGTACCACGTACACTGAC
>LUGF01003891.1:175968-197541 GCA_001625245.1 Calycopis cecrops | reverse complement strand
TGCCACACGCGCGGCTCGCGTTCCTGAAGAAGCTCTCGCGGCAAGTGCGGCCGGCGCGGAGCCTTGTAAATAGGTACACTATTTTCTACAGCCTACAGTCTGAGAGGCTTGAGGGGCTTTAACGTATGAGGTGTCGTTAGATTCGTCTTGATAACATGAATAACTATGGCTAAAGTATAAAATTAGCAGTGTTATTTTTATCTGTTTAGTCTCGTGCTTAAAATTTAAACTAAAAAAAGAACAGCTCTGTTTTTTTTCTTTTTAGTTTTTTTAGCAAACTGATTACAGTTTCAACAGCCAGGACATATTAATAATCTTGACACAAATCTTCTCTCTCAACAAATAATGTGCCTCATCCCAACGGAAGAAGCGGTTACCAAGTAGCCTTGTTTTTTTTCAGTTTTATTTATATTTCAAGGAATTGGGTTATTGTTATTAAAGAATATTATTAAGTATTTATTGAATACATTTCGATTACGTGGAAATATCGAGATAATTTGTGGCCTATACTCGTATATCCGACCTGTAAGTAATATTCGTGCAAAATTTGAAGTAAATCCATGCAGAACTTTTTGAGTTTAGCATGGATATACCTAGAGACAAACAGACAGAAATTCTGAAAACTATATTATCATTTTTATTGCGATTTTAAAAAAAATATTCAATGTATAGTTTTGACTTTCTTACGATTTTATTATATGTATAGATCTATTAAAATTTTATCTTCTGGAAAACTATTTTTAAAACTAGCCTTGCAGTGCGTTGAGCCGTTTTGTAGTACGGGAGGGAAACATACAAACATTGAACTGTGTCTACCATTACACGAGCAGCGTAAAAACCTTTAAATAAAAACGATTTAACAAAAAAGGAAGCGACACGCGCGCATTTTAGCTCGCTAACAGAATTGTTTGAACATTTCATTTGACGAATTTTGTGTACACGAGTTAAATATTAAAAAAGTTGCTCGCTCGCTTCCGACACTCTGCCAACACTCAAATATTTAAGTGTCGATAAAAACCTAAATATTTGATGCGCGTTTTTATTGTCTCATTTGTTGTCGCTACAGTTATTGTTGTACAATATGGACGACGGTATGAACATGGGATTATCATTAGTTTGTTACGCTTACATCAACATTATTGATATTTCTGTGCATCAGTAATAATATTGGATAATTAATTGGGTCCAACGAAGCGGGCGTCGCTAAATATATACAATTGCTGATTATAATGAAATATCTGTAGCGATACGAGAGATACACCGTTATAACTGCTCTGACTAGAAATTTACATAGAATATATGAGTAAAAGGGTGGTAACGAATCTACATAAAGAGTCTAAACAGACTAATTCTTAAGGCAAAACTAGCAGTATGTATTATAGACTAAAACCGTGCGAGTCAGCTTCGAGACGCGACTGGAGTTTACTCGACATATCGCGAGCTAAGCGAGATGTGTAAGCGATGTAAAGTTGTTACGCTGGCTCCTGATTTCTTTTCCACACGATTTCACTCCTCACTTTGTACCTACCGCGCATCATAAATTTTTTCTCAGAGTTCTTTAGACTACAAGAAAGTAATATTTAAAAAGTATTTTCAAACCGGTCCCATCTTGTTAGCGCTCGCAACACGAGTACAGACGGCTAAACTAACGCGACAGCACGCCCGGCAGCTAGACCTTGTAACTTTGTAATTAGCCGTCATTCACACTCCGCGCATGTACGAGACCCTCAAACGTGATCCAACAACACACCAAACAAAACTCGTACAGCACAAGCCAACTTATCTCGAACGGCCCAACTCGTACAGTCGGCTGACTCGTCGTACAACAATATCAAAGATAAACAGCGTGTGAAGTTAGCGGGCGGCTCATCAGGGGGGCACGGAACAATGGCCGTGCGGTGTACCGCCGACCGCGGCCTCGCGAACATAATGAACTTGCCGCCGTCTGCCTTCGTTAGCGCGAAAACAATCTACAATATATCCCTAGAGAACCATAGAAGTAGTCTGTTATTATGATCGTAATATTATATAACTGTACAGAATCTATATATATATAACTCAAACGTGACATAGCCAGCTATCAACGCACAGTCCAAACCACTGGACGGATCAAGCTGAAATTTGGCATCCAGGTAGATGTTACGACGTAGGCATCCGCTAAGAAAGGATTTTTAGAAATTCAACCCCTAAGGGGGTGAAATAAGGTGTTGAAGTTTATATGGATTTCTTAGAAAATAAACGCGCGTGAAACCGCGGGGCACAGCTAGTATATAATTAAGTATTACACACAATTAGTGGCATTTTAATATAGAAAACGAAAAAGTTGATTTCACAAGTAACTTATCCAAATGAAGGTTCAGAAAAAAGTATATTTAGACAAAAACATAAATCATTTCTGTATTAATAAAGGGTATGCATAGCCAGTGGGTGTAACAAATAAACAAAAACCTATGGTGAACTTCATCCATATCCGCCAGCGGGTTCTTGCGTGAATTAGTAACAAAAACCCATGGGACCGAACACGCTCCCCGCGTGCGTCGACAACAAACTAGAGGCCTTCTTCAGAGCTGGCAGTCGAGCTGCGAAGACCGTCCGAGGCTGCAGTAAAAAGCGCACTACTCCGCTCCGTGGTTTCACCCGCGGAATGGTAGATAAAAAATATTTTTACGTTAACGTAGATCGTAATCTGTCTCTGCCTAATTTTATTGCAATCCGTTCTGTAGTTTGTGTGTTTTATTTATATTTATTTATTAAAAATATACAGGTAATTAATAGAATATGATTATTTATGGGTATATTTAATGTATTTTTATAGCATGAGGTAAACTAACGAGTAGTTGGCAACACATTATCATGCGCATGATTATGTAGACGTGTTTCCTTCTTTCCATATTTCCCTTCAATGGGGCACCGAAAACTCTACAGCAACGGTCCTGCTGGACCAATTTAGATGTAGTGCAATGCTTCTACTGTTAACAAAAGCTTCTTGTAAGTTTATACAACGATACGTTCGTACAATAACAAGAAAGTTAAATTGTAATTTGATATTCCGTGAGCTCCAGTCAAAACCAAACGTTGCCAAATTAATTTCTCTTCCAGGAATTTTCCATTCCATGAAGTTTTTACAGTTGTACTTTTCTGTTTCAGCATTATGATCACTAGAATTTATCTATCCACTTATTGATTTATGATTATTATTTATTAAAAAATATTATTATTGTTTATTAACAATTATTTTTATTCTTAGGCGATTTCCAAGAAAAAAAAAACAAACTCCACATACACGCACGATTACTTAACGTAAGAAATAGTTGCTTTGCACAATTTAGGAACCGGCCAACACAACTTTAAAAGCTGTAATTTTATTTGCTCTAAATTAGCATATCCCCGTGGTGCTGGCAGCTGGGCCTCATCTGACTGCCGGGTGCGGCGGTGGCAGCAGTGGGATCGTGTGGTGGACCAAGTCGGTTTCTTTATCCTGACTCCATCGCCCGCTGCCTCGTGGAGCTCCACAACTTTTAATGAGCTGTCGGCTGCGAGTCGCGCCCACCCGCGCACCTGTGCCGCGAACCTCAGGGATTCCCAATCTTATTCAGCTCGCGGCGCAGTTTTAAGTTTAGTATTTTGTCACGGCGTCCTACCCAAGCTAGCTATTTGAAAAACAAATCGTCGCAAGATATAAGTATCTACAATAATAGTAAAAATATAAATAATAACAAATTTAAAATCTCGTATGTGTCATTTTAGTCGAAATGTTTACGAGGCTATTTTCTTAATCGATGTGAGCGCCCAAAAAGAACTCGTGAATATATTATGTGGATCGACTCACGGCGCCACTCTTAACTTTCTGCGGCGCACACTTTGGGAACCCCTGCTCTAACTTATTCACACAAACTCAAAGCAGCAGCAGCAGCTCGAGGCTACGCTCGCTCAAACTTCAGAACGTGAATTGTTTTCATTTTTACAACTGGGAATAACCTTTGTGTTCCGTAGAGCATGTTGAATAACTCGGACAAGGTATGTCTTTTTTTACAGTCCGAGCCTTTTGAAGACAGACATCTACACTATTGTTATGCAGATGCGTTCTCCGTTGTTTCCGTTGGTAGTGAAAAGAATTAAGTACCAACGGAATTGTTGTGCGGATGGCTTTTCCGTTGTTTCCCGAGGTAGTGAAAAGAAATCACTGCCAACGGAAAACTCACAAACGGCACGGAAACGACAGCACGGCTGTCACTTCACTATGGTATTATGTGAGCGAAAGGCACTTTCCCGGTCGTGCCAGTATCACGTATCTCTTGACAGAGTTCTAGTGGTTTATCATCGTCTTTTCTGTATCATCCAGAGAGGGCGAGCGGCTCCACTGGTATTTATCTTCAACATAACAGAAACACTGATTTATTGTGATGTGTGTAGCAAGCAACTTTAGCAGAGTTGTCTCTGGTAAGATTGCATTTTACGAATAAAATAATAGTTACCGCTATAACGTTGTCTCGTTAATATTCGATGGTTGAAATACTCATGTAAGGATTTTTTTAAAAGGCTAATAAAACTATTAATAAAGAACAGTCATCCCTGACTATGGTTGCTGCGAAATATCTGCACCGTCGATCGTGCGCCGTAACCGATTGCTCCAACTGCTCATTTTCCCCGTCGTCAATAAAACTCCTATTATAATCCTAAGCTGTTTACATCACTCGCTACTACAAGTACCTACTGCTACTCAGACAATACAATAACATCTCGCATTACAATACACTCTCATCATGTATTCCCGCTACAAAGGCAGCTCTATTTTATTAGGCGCCTACGCTCGTAGCGGGTCTACGGGACCGCTACGCCGTAGCTGAACCCCCGCGTTTCAGTAATTGTATGAGTGCATGTATGCTCTGCATTTGCATTCAGCTTATTTCAGTCTGCAACAAAACTACGAGCTTTCATTTGAGAGCGTTGGGAGCTTTCATATTACTTACATACATTTTATAAACTTCTACAGAATCCTCACGCTATAACCGCAAGGTACTTTTTTTGAGTGAAAACTTCTTTAGCGGCGTTAGTGGAAAATTATGACACATTCGCGCATGCTACGTAGCAGAGGAAATGAAGCTACGATACTCGTAGCACCACTTGTAGCGCCGTAAATGTGTGCTACTCAACACAGGTTATTGTTACTTGATAGTTTAAGTTCACTTCTATCGATGATCCCTATGAATGTCTGTTGCATTTTTTTAAACTTTATTAATTTAATACAAGGTTATAATCAATTCAGATATATCCCACTCATCGCATTTTACTCGTATAAACAATCAAAATCATCATTTTTAAATTAAACAAAAAATGTGCGTGAAATAGAATCACAGATTAGTTATTCATTTCAAATAATATTTGCTTTTGATATTTCTATCTGAACTTGTATTGTGTTACAGATTTAATCTCGCCGCTTTAGGGAAAATATCAACATCCATAATCATCACCGTTATTCGTCCAAGCAAAAAAATTAAACAAAGGCATTATTTACTTAACCTTTTTTAAAGAATAAAGGGATAAACGTGGATTTTGAGCTTTGCATAATTGCTGTGAGTGCTCCTTAGTAAACCCACAAACCACGCGAAACACGAGAGCATAGCTATAACTTTGAGGAGGTATCATGTGAGCGACACGTACCTTCCCTGTCGTGCCGGCTACAGCTTAGCTCAACCTTATAAATACAACAACACATCCTCAAGCTCGTATAGCTTGTGTAGTTATGTATTCCTAGTGTGGGGATGTCAGTCTTCCCGCTGATGATGTCGGCACAAGAGCGCCACGTGGCACCCAGTTTGTTCTGTAATGTAACTCCTCACCCGCGGGTTGTTAACAACACAAACTAAACCTCTGCTATAAAATCGCGAGCACCGAGCCTTTTGTCTTGGCGTTTACTAAAATAGACTCCATAATGGACAAGAACATACATTTGTTACAGGACAGTCTCAGAAGGAGGTTTTCGAGTGTATGTATGTATGTATGTAGTTTACTCTTTCTGTACTACATGCTAGGCGAATCTATATATATAAAACTCAAAGATGACTGACTGACATAGTGATCTATCAACGCACAGTCCAAACGAGTGGACGGATCGGGTTGAAATTTGGCATGCAGGTAGATGTTATGACGGAGGCATCCGCTAAAGAAAAGATTTTTAGAAATTTAATCCCTAAGGGGGGTGAAATTGGGTGTTGAAGTTTATATCGATTTCTTAGAAATTAAACTCGAGTGAAAACGCGGAACAGAGCTAGTTATAGAGTACCAGACTTTGTCATGTGATTTTGTATGTCAGTGAGAATTAAAAATTAATTAATATGGTACAGTTGATCAACCAACGTCACTAAACATTACATCTGTTCAACATCTAGTTTCCGAACCCCCATCTAGATTACTAGACTAGAACTAGAACATAAATTACACAATATAAATCTTATCATCACATAATTGCCCTACAATTGCCTATTGTGCCTCAAATACTCCACGCAGCCCTTTAAACCCGTGTCACGTCAGCAGCGGGCATGTCAGAAATAATTAAATTCACTGATAAGAATCCGAGCGAGCGACTTTGACTTATAAATAACTTCTCAACTCGGTTGTAAGCTGAAGGCGGGTGGCGCTGACAGCGCACACATCACAATGTTATGAGATTATTGAATTAAACGCACAGAAATAGCCTGGAAAACTGGTTCCTGATGTTGTGAGCGCTGTCCAGAAAATTCTTTTATAGCTTTAAAAACGATAAGGAAGAGAGGTATTGTAAAGACGTACAATATCATCATATTAAAGAGATCTTTCATCATATTAAAAATATAGTGGAGGTTAATATATTCCTGGTTAATAAGAAGATATAATTTCACGGTACACGGTTATAAATTTTATAGTCAATTACACTGCTCTAATTTCATATTATATGAGAATATGAGTTTTATCCGTCTGCGAGACAGGGGATATTGTTTTTTTCAGCCATTATAGGTTTTGACCCGGGAATAATTATTTCTTGGATTTTTTTCATTGGTCCCTCGGGGGGGTGTCACTGGGAGTATAAATTCAAAAAGTAGACCCGATCAGGCTCTTGCGTATATTTGACAAATGTTTTTTTTAACAACTCGGCCATGTTTGATTTTACAGTAAACCCGTGAGGACAAAAATTGTAGGAAATTTGATTCTCTACGAACTTCTTTTTCTTCATTCATGCCGTAAAACGTGGACCCGAACAACTTAAATACTGTAAGGTGACATTTATTTAGTTGCAGGTAGCTAGCAAATGTTATGATGGTGATAGGGGATGTACACTAGATGAATCCAACCGTGTATAACTCGCAAATGCACGGTGCAGTGGAGACGCGATAAAATGCGAACAGTGCGAACACATCGACTGGCACAAACACGGGCGGCGCTTCGGCCGAGCGACTTCCATTTCCAATCAGATCTGAGCCCACACTCCAGCGGCCACCGGCTCTCCTGTAATTGATGCACTTGATCACAATCAAGATAACGCCGAAATAGAGACGGCGGGAATATCGGAGATTCGCTTAAACGAAGCAGCCATGCGAGGTCTATCACATAAAACCTACACGAGAGCTAATGGATCTGACACGTTTTGGTCGGAGTCCGACGCGACGATCGGTTGGACTGAAGTCGGACAACATCCGTACAGCCAGTGTTAAAGGCTTCGATAGCCACCGACAGATTTGCCTTCTTATGCTGTAAATCCGAATAAAACACAGCACGAGTGCGATTTAAGAATAGCTTTTAATCGCAGTTTGCAACAGCATTTAAACAGGTAATTTATCTCGTCTATTATTGGATGTTACGCGGAAACAAGCATTGCGAGCGTCAGCTCTGTGTTTAAACGACAAGTTTAACTTGACGTTACTAATTGGTTAGCACAGATTGTATAACGTAAATACAGTAGTGATATGCAATTTACACTGAAGATGGTTTCATAGAATAAGACAATTTAATGTCTTTTTGAAAAAAAAATTAAGTTAAGGTAAGGGAATATTTTTGGTTATCTTAAAGATAAAACCCAGAGATATGATAAATGTATTAGAAGCTCGTATCTAACTCAATGCATCACCTCGCCATATTACAAGCTATGACAAATATACGTGAGTAAAATTGTACTAAACGGCGATCGAGCGTAACGTTTACCACACGTAGTTCCTATACACTCCATTCACTTCAGATTTATTTTTATTTTATTACTACGAAAACTTACAGATGAGATAATGTTCCATCGTACATTCCATTTACGTGTCAGTTGACTCCGATGCGGTTTTTTGGGAAATATTTTTCTGTTACGCACGACGGTCAATACCGATTGGACTGCGGTAAAAGAAATACCAGCAGACGACATAAAAAGTTAACGACATTTTAATCCAACAAAGACGCCATTAGTTCTAACCATTTAACGTTCTTCGAATTTCCTTTCGATCTAAAGTAAATTTCTAAAACCTCTCGAGGAAAGTAAATTAGAGCCCGCATTATAATTAAAAGGCATCGGGACATAAAAAGAAACGGCCTCACCTTCAAACAGGCGAGCGTAAAAAGTAAATTGAAAACGTCTGTCTAAACACAGCCGGAGTTCGATTACGGCAGCCATCGTCTAGAGCGGGGACGGCGGGGTCCGCAACCGGAACCGAAACTGACGGATGTCTACTTCATAAAACGATAGGGGCTGGGTTAATTACATTCATCATCATCAGCCGGAAAACGTTCACCGCTGGACAGGCATAGAGCGCCAAATATTTATTATTGGTTAATTAAATTGTTAAGTAGTTATATATAGTATAAACTGCTAAGTACCACATAAATACTTCTAACCGAAACCTATGAAACCGAAATTTGTAGCTTATTTGCCAGTTAAGTTATAAAAGACTAACCGAAACTTTAACGTGAGCCTCTACAGCCAGTTCTAAGAATGACTGATTTATTATTATTTATTATTAGACAAGAAACACGGGCCAAATCATAGCATCTAGAAACATAAATATTTGCAGGTAGTATTATCGAAATATTCTTTATTAGCTTCCGCCCGCGTGGATTTCGGACTTCAAAAATGGAGTTATTATACATATCCTTCCTTCTCTTGAATCACTCCATTTATTAAAAAAACCCATCAAAATCTGTTGCATAATTTTAAAGATCTAAGCATACAGACACACAGACGGCGGAAAGCGACTTTTTTATACTATGTAGTGATTGTGCACGTCATAAACTATTCTGTAAATAAAAAAAATAACAAATACGATAGATATGATAATGTAACGTGTTTGAGCACTGAAAATAGTTTTTGGAAATCCAATCTCTAAGGGATGTAGCCGTGAAAAGACCCAGAAGAATCCAATAAAAAGTTTTGGATAATTTGATATAGGGACGGACTTTATACGAGATATTCGGTGTTATGGCGTTTAGTTACCGTACTCGTATTTTATTTTCAGAATCAAGTACGTTTATTACGGACGCATCATTTAACACAATCGTTTAAGCCCGTAACCGAAACTATCCGGAAATCACGTCACATCTCTAACTTAAAGTTCAATCACGGAGGGAAATTACCGCAACGCTTTCTTTAGCCCGCACCACATGTCGCTGTCTACTTGTGTCTGATTAGATATTTGTACGAGTCATGCTGAATTGCAGCCGCAATGGGTGAGTTTTTGGTGAAGATTAGTGGAGAGAGGAAGCAAGGATGTTACGTCTGCATAACGATTACGTAGTATGTTGCGTAGTCTACGGTGAGCCATAGATGATATACTGGAGAGAGGGATCAACGAGAGAACGACCGCGGGTGAGAAGAGGGCTGCAGGCATCTCAAGCGTCATCTGTCAACTCTGATCTGTCAGGAGAGTCTTACTTCCACTCTGGAATAGGCATATACAACAGTCTATTATTTAAGGACGGCGGTCATCAAAATTTGGATTGGAATTAGGAATTGGAAGTGATAAGAAATTTCCCCAAAACGAACATCAACACATCATTGAACAAACACACATAGGTCTTCAAGCTTCTCTAATAGAGTAGATCGAGAGAACCTAGTACCACATGTCAGCATCTTCATTCTTGCTCCTACCATATTCATTATTCTTTTCAAACGAACACGTCGATTGCGAAGATCTTGCACACCACCTTCTACATTGAAATGAAAAAAGAACACGAGCACCTGCACGAAGTGAAAAATAGTGATAACAACGAATCGAGAGTGATTGTGATGACGACAACAAATCCAACCGCCCGCCGCAAGTTCAACACAAGGGTCCGCGCGGCTAAAAGCAGACAAAACTGTCGCTAATGCAATAGTTCTGTTTAATTAAAACTTCGGCAGTCAGTTGTGAACTCTAAATGTGAACGCTGTAACACGTCGCGTCGTGTACAGTTATTGGACATCCAGCGGTTTACTAAAATATACCAGTTTAAATTGGATAGCGGAAATAACATCAAATTGGCACTGACAAAATTATCTAGCAAATATTTTATATTATAACGATACTTGTAAAGCTTAATGTAATTACTGTTGGGGAATACACGAGAAAGTTACAAAGGACACAAGCACTAAGAACTAAGAACTGTCAAGTAGGATTTAGAAAGTTAAAAAAAACGTGTCTTAATATTTTGCTAATGAATTTCCCCTTCTAAATATGAGGAGAAAATATTAAGAGATAAATTGTAGGATGAAAATATTATCAGATTTATATTTGCTCAAAACGTTGAGGACGATGAACAAGCGAAACGAAGAATAAGACTTGTTTCAACTCTGCTTAACATTTACAACAACCACTTATTTGTATGATTCATTCATACAAATTAGACGTAATGTGAAAGAAGTAAAATAAATACTTAAAATACAAAAAATGTTCAAATAACGTCTGTATTAAGAAGCTTCCAACATGATGGATGCGTTCCTAAACACTCTTATTTAATACAATTACAGGTATAAGCCCCGAAGTAGGTCAATCGCAAATATATTTATGAGGATAGAAAAAAGTGCTAGCGATGGAACACGTACGGACCGGTGACGACAGCGGAATATAGAACAATATCACGTCATAAATGATTACGTGACACTTACTTATTGACTCCTTCACATTTTAATATTGGTTTGTTTTGTTGAACATAGAATAGGTAGTGCCATGCTGAAGTACAACCGAATTGGATCGGCCCGAATACTACTATAACTAGCGAACAGAAGTATATCCTTGCGAAGCTAAGGCGGATCTCTAGATTGTAGTATAAGTTCATGGATGGATGGACATTGCTTTACCTATTACTTTTTAATAAAACATCAAGAAGACACTCTCCACACCGTAAGAGTTGCACAACATTATGTAATAAACCGATGAAAACCTCGACGTTGTCCGGTTCGTAGCCGGCTCATATTGCAAACTGACGAACTCTTAAGAGGGTCGTAAGAGTCGAGTGGGGCGCCACTTGCGAGCACATGGCGACCGAACGGCCGCACCACTTTTATACATCCGCGTAAACAACACTGAAACTTGTTTCTTTAACAAACGGTGGAGTAACCCGCGCCTTTGTATACAACGCGTATAAATATTGCAGGTGTCTCTATAATAGCTGTATCACACTCGTGATAAATACAAATCTTCTTTTTACAAAATAGCATCGAACAGTTGCGTTTAATCGCGTCACCTATATACACACGTTGGTAATTCGAAAGTAAGGTAATAGTGAATATAACTTATAAGTAACCGACTAAAACGCTCCTTTACGGTAGGGTAATAAAAATACATAAAAATATCTAAAAATATAAAAATGATACCCCTATAAGAAAATGACGGCAGTGTAACCGAGAGGGCGACGGGGAGCAAAGCGTATAACCTTACATATTTGATGTCCAATTATTTTCCCCAAGATAACACTTTGCAAGTGAAACCCGTATTTTTCCTACATTTTTATATCCTAAAGGAGGCAATCGAGCAGTAGCGGAGGCTACACTCAAAAACATCCGCAAAGGTTAGGACCCCCAATGGGGAATACGGCCACGTATTTCCCATTGGGCCATCGGAGTCCCACAAAATGCTCCAAACGTGTCAATGACTACACCGGTACAATGCTCGCAAGTAGGGTGGCCAAACCCAAAAATCAAAAAGTCGAAAAGGTTCAAATGTAGCTGGAAATTTTGCCCTGAAAGCCTGACACAGTCATAAGTCCATAAGACAAAACTGTCTTTTAAAACGTCCGAGAACAACATAGTAAACTGAGCGTTAAAAAACCGGACAGACCGGACTTGTGTAAATTTGGCAAGACATAATTGTAAAACTCCTGCCACCTGGTAATTCGCAAGAGCTACCTTATCGGTCGTGGTATCCCAATTCAAACGCAAAGCAGTAATGGTCGATAGTGGAAAGTAAAAAGGTAGGATATTGAAGTAGAAAGAATATTGTGCAGCTCAGCGGTATGCTAATGCGATGGCGCGGCTGCTGCACGCCGTCGGACGCAACCTTCCCGCTGAACTCACAAGCCCGACACTACACGTGTAGCCGCCATTTTGTATTCTTTTTGTTCTTTACACAGCACCAGAGCTCGTTATTTGCATGGCGACGATTTTTATAGCGAAAGGGAACTAACAAGTGTCTTGTGATGATCCAAACCTATAGGCATCCTCTTATAGATAACTAGCTGCGCCCCGCAGTTTCCCCAGCCCCAGCCCCTCGTAAATTTTAAATCATCCCCTTTTTTCGCGATAAAAACTATCCTATGTGTTAATCTATGTGTGTGCCAAATTTCATGAAAATCGGTTCAGTAGTTTTGGCGTGAAGAAGGAGTAACAAACTAACAAACAAACATACAAACTTTCGCATTTATAATATTGATAAGATGTAGAGGTTGTTGCCTTTCTTTCCTCCGCCCTTCAAATGGACCACCGGAAACTAACAGCGTCAGGCCTGACTTAAACTCTTGCTTTAAGTTTCAGTGTAGGTTTATTTGATCAGGGGTTTCGAACGCACTTAATACAAAACGTGGTCCTATCACGTACATTTGTATCACAATTTTCGTATGCGCATTGAAACATATTTGAAAGTTTTTTAATTTAATTTAACTATCAATATCTATAAAGCAGTATCATATATAACATCCAAGTCAACGAACAGCAATTGTTTAAAATATAAAGACTCCAGATATAAAGGTTGACCCTTGATCCCGCGTGTCAAAGGTATAAAGGGTGGGCGTTGTCTCGAGCCCTTCACGGCCACAACCACGACAACCGCAGGGCCGCCACCGAACCTAGAATGTTCTTAGAATCTCGTGAACAGATAACTAAATATTAAACAATTCCACCGAGGTGAACAACTTGGAGCCTTGAATTTATTATCTACTCGGGCTGTTATAATTTAGTATAAAATTTTCGTGTTACTATGTTCGTTACCATACTCCTCCGAAACGGCTCGACAGATTCTCATGAAATTCTGTGCGCATCGGGTAGGTCGGAGAATCGGCCAACATAAATTTTTCATCTCGATAATTCAACGGGACAGAAACTTAGGCGGGTGAAACCGCGGAGCGTAGCTAGTGACTTGTAATATTAAGTTTAATATATGAAGTGGCTGGCAATGGATGACGAATTTTATAGCGACAGCATCTTCTTATGTTTTCTTTAAAGTATCCTAATGGACTGTGATGCAGCATGAAAGAAAGAAAATTACATGCAAGACAAACATATACATTACACATACAAAATACTAATAGTACACAACTTTATGCTAATGGTACGCCTCTCAGGTGCAATTGCTTTAGTTCGGTATTAAGTCAGATAGCGTGACACTACATCATTCTCATATGTATTGCTCAAAGACAAAGCTACCTTCTGTCTGACTTACTGGCTTCCCCAATGCTTAGAGGAAATTACAAGTACCTAAGTATTGGGCGGATGGAACCGCAGGGAGCAGCTAGTATAGTATTTTCTCAGTTCAACAGTCTCCAATTTATACGTTCATAAGCCAGCAATTACTTGTCTGATCGAAGGATGAACGGACATACTTCGTCACACCAATAATAAGCGTCCCCCCCGTCCCCCCCGGGAGGGAGGGCAGTACGCCCGAGTGCACCCGTCCCTGGGATGCATTATTCAGCAGGGATTCCAGTGTTTAGCTAACAAGCGTCGCTCGCAGACCCGCCCCTCACAATAACGCAGAGGCATGTACGTACAATACGTAGCCTGGACTATCAGCTCGCGAGAGCCCATTGATCTAGTCTGTAATGCAGCAGAACTGGGCCGAAACGACCAGGCACATATCTTACGTTCACAAATCGGTGTGAAGAGGGAGCTAAGCTGTGAGTCATATCACACATTAGCGGGCAAAAAATGAGCTCTAAAGATTGTGCCCAAGGATGATCAATTTGATTCGACATAAGATGGATTTTTTTGTTGATGAAATCCTGCTACATGTATCCATTATACACTTCTAGACATTTTAATTAAAATATAAGTTGTATGGACATGAATGCGTGTTTCTGCAGAGATCGACTCGAGCGAGAGACACAATCAACCAGTTTGTTGGTCTACTAATAGGTCTGTATGCCTCCGAATGTTCGTTAGCTTCCTTATGCTATAAGTATCCAACAGGCATTCATCTAGCTGGTAGTTGACAGAGACACATGTATAACATTTTACATTGGGCAAGCGAAGTGTAATTATGAAGATGGCCGGCTTGTAAAACGTGGTGGTAACAAGCGAAGGCGACGTGTCAGCGCCACAATCACCCGAAGCTGGCTATTTGTGTCTGTCGGGTGATGGCGTTAAGGCTCCTACATAACGGCGTAGAATAGAAATATGTATGAAGAGGTAAAACAGCTGCGAGTCTCGGTATTTCCGAACAGATATGACGTGTGGTTCTTCATGAAAAGATCTTACTTGTAACATTAATACCGGCTAAGCAAAGACTTGGGTTTTCAGATGTCTATGGGCGACGATGCTTGTTAGTTTCTTATCTTATAAAAATACAATCAATTAACTTTTGATGAATACTCAAGACCACAGAATTGTAAGCGTGTAACCGGATTATAGGAGGGCACTCCATTTCCAATGAGCAACAGGGACGTCACGTATCGTCACAATTTTACGATCTGTGAGATTCCGGTGGCTTAATTTACTACGAGGACAGGACATGGACAGGAAACAATAATACACAGTTGGCGCTAGTGTGCACGAGCCCTTACTCCAACAACTCGTCTACAATAAAGCTATTGTACACGGACGGATGCTGTGAATAGCTAACAGGCTTTACTCTCGACACTGCAATTAGAGGCTGGCTTTACTACAGAGAGAGGCACCATAGTTCTTAGGGGTTTTTATAATATAAGGGGCAAATGACGCGTCGGAGCCATCTAGTGAGTACCGACTCTTATCCCCAGTAGTACTTGTACCACCTTATTAATAAACATAGAATAACTTTATCCAAGTAATAAAGTGACATCTGCCAAATTCCATACTTTTTATGTGTTTTTTAATATGGAATTTGACAGATATCAGTTTATTACTAGGTTATTACTAGGACAAAATAATTCTATGTTTATTAATAAGGGGGCTAGTGACTTACCCCTCCAATGGGTCAGTGGACAAACAAGACGCTCGTTATGAGGGTCAACGCGACAGAACAGCTGTCACTTTACGGCGGCAATAGCCAAGCTTGCCTACTCCAGCTGTAATACAAAAATCACAGCCTCTTACTAAGTCTTACTTACTACGTTATTGAAGTCATATATCATAGAGAGCACGTGAAAGTCGGAGTTGTATAGGGTTCGTAATATTCATCTTCGTCTCAACGATGATTGATGACTATTGCTGCACATAGATATCCGCAAAATTCGAGGATTTGCAGGCGCGTTGCCGATGTTTTAAATAAGAGTTAGCTCTTTTCTCGAAGAACACCAGGTCGTATCAGTTCGGGAATACCGACTGTGGTAGCAGGTTCCATAATAATGTTGTGAGTGGTTAGGCGCAAATGCCTGAAACGCACAGATGTGAATTTTTGGACATCGAGGTGGTGGCGGTGGAACTTAGAATTCTGCCGCGATGTCCTTAAATTGACTCTTATAAACTTTAAACGAAAAATATAATATTCAACTTGTACAAAGGTTTTGTTAAAATATTTAAAAATAACGAACCTCCTTCCGTCCTCACACAATATGTTAGAGGAGGGATGAAAGACCGTAAGTGTACACGAGGTGGCGCGGGTCACCGCAACTGAACACGAGCAAAATACCGGCGGGGGAGCGTGTACAGGCGACCGCATGCATTTGTACACGTTTACACTCGAGAATGTTTATTGGAAACGGAACACAACAAATAGAAAAAACGGACAAGTGAAATATTTAGATACATGTTGGTAGTTGGTACGTAATACTACTTTTGTATGTTTTAAAGAAAACAGAAAGAATACGACAGGAAGACGAAATAATTAACCTGATATTAATGTTAAAAACATAAAGTATATCTTGATGTAGCCAGTGCCACTGGGGTTATTAAGATGAATCTGACGTTTCTTCTTTCTAGTGGCTTGGTAATAGTCGCATTCGTAGTAATTTAATATTAAATCTAATAATAAGAAATCTTTAGCTCGGTATCAATCTTTATGCCAATAAATATGTTAGTTAGCTTAGGCATTGAATGCAGATTAAATTTTCCCTTTACACTATATCAATCAGATGAATAGTTTTTGAGATATCGTCGATAGAAGTAGACGCGAAACATTTGAAGCTCGGCGAGCCAAGGACAGCGTTCTTTCCTTGAGATGCCTACGATAATTGAGGAGTTCCTTCAACTTCACCAGGATCCAATTATCTGGTCGTAACCGGGTAATGGGACCAAATGCTTCCCACCATTAATTAAAACATTCGAAGAATTGAGAACCTCTTTCATTTTTGAAGTCCGAAATCCACACGGGCGAAGCAGCTGGTGGAAACTAAGGGAATCACACACACATACCTGACAAACTGTGACTAAAACATTACAACTTTAGCCCAAATAAATAGCTAACGCTGGCCGCCTTTGAGGCGATAATATAAATCAAAACAGAGATGACTTGTTCGTACAGGAGGCGGCGCGGGCGTCTCGAGTGCACGTAAATTACGCCGTAAACAACGGGCCGGTAAATCACGGCGCATTAACATATATCGACCGGCGACTGTACCTCTCGAGGTGACGGCTTCTGGGCACTTCATCTCACCCCGGGACTAGGGCTGGCATCTCGACTTTCCAAGCTCGGATACTTCCGGGCTCCGGATTAGGTATTCATGCGAGCGGAAAGGATTGGGCGACAACGGCCACCCAAATGTGGTCATCACAGAGGTGTCGACGCGGTGGGTAGGGAATAAAACGACTGTTCCCTCTCAGATCTCGTTTATTAAATGTCTTTCTCTTATTAAATGCGTACACACTCATTTTATACTAATCTAAAGCCTAGTATTACAGCACAACTCAAACGTTGCAAGTTAGTAAGAGGTAGTGCCACACTGGATGCTTGCATGCAGTCGAATTGGGCCGGCACGACCGGGGAGGTACCTCTCGCTTACACGAGACCGGCGTAAAGTGACAGCTGTGCTGTCGCGTTTCGTGCGGTGTGTAAGTAGCCGGGGGCCCATGGAGGTGGGAGGAGAAAGGAGAGCAGCGCATCTGTATAGCCTTTATGCGGATGTTTGTGGGCGTCGGTAGTCATGAAAATGGCTCCGACTGCTCGTTTGCCCTCCTATACCATTAAAAAAAAAAAAAAAAAACTAGTAAAAAACCTAATATATCAAGTACAATATAAATAAAAAACATAAGTATAACGCTTGTAACCTAACGTAATCTCAAAACTAAAGTAATAACGCTGCAGGCGGTCTCCGCGTCTACTCGTCATCAAGTTGCCAGCCCTACCTGGGACAGAAGGTTAAACGAATTCGCGCAAACTTTTCGACACGTGTAGTCATATTAAGACTCTATCCTTGACCTTACACGGGAATCAATTTTTGTATTTGGCGGAAGTGGGCCGGCACGTGCAGGTTCTGGGGGTGTAACATGCTGGCGACGTAAAGGTACAGTTACGTTGGCGCGCTTCGTGCGGTTTATGATATCCGGTGCATCATTGGGGGGAGGAAGGAAGTAGCAATTAAGCCTATTTTTATTTAACTTAGCTAATGTTTTTAATATTTTTATATAAATTTTATTTTGGGTAGTTAAAAAAAACGTGTTAGGGCGGACTTCCACACCGACTAGAAGCACCAGCATTCACTTACACATACTTAATAAAAGTAAAGACATGTTATTCTAGAATCTAGATCGTTAGGTATCTATATTTGTGCTAACATTCATTGAAATCCATCTACCGAAGTTTTCTCGTGAAAGAGTATAATAATACATTAACATTTGAGCATTTATATTATGTGACTATTAGTTATATTACAAACCTAACGTTTCGGTTACTTATAGCACATGATTTAATTTCACGAGAGGACGACTCGGGCGGAGAATTTATAGCTGATATTCTTATAAAGTTTGGATGTCCACGTATAAATATTTTATTTTGTTATAAAGTTTGTATTTATGTGGCGCGGCTCGGTTTATTTCATCCATTTTATATGTCGTAACATGATAATCATCATCAGTTGCGCACACATTTTTTGTACTATAATATGTGCCTTTGGTTATCTATATATATAAAACTCAAACGGGACATAGCCAGCTATCAACGCACAGCCCAAACCACTGGACGGATCAAGCTGAAATTTGGCATACAGGTAGATGTTACGACGTAGGCATCCGGATTTTTAGCAATTCAACCCCTCAGGGGGTGAAATAGGGTGTTGAAGTTTATATGGATTTCTTAGAAATTAAATGCGAGGGAAACCGCGGGGCAGCCGTTGCCAAAAATCAACCAAAAACCGCAATGTTACAATTGCGGTTTTCTTGGTTGATTTTTGAAAAACCAAATAAAGTAAGGAGATTTTATAAAATGGTCATTTCATGACTATAGACGCCCATTAACATTCGCACAGTAAACAGATGCGTTTCGCTCCTTCACCCCATCCCTCTTATAGGCCACAAGTGATACCGGCCTCGACTTAGCCACCGTCTTTGTATGTCATGGTATTAAAATTAGACGTAAATTTTAAGTACATGTAAAATAAATTCTAGCTCAGAAGCACAAGAAAGTCCGTCCAGTCTATATTTAGGAGCTGTTACGTAAAGGCGCTCTTCATAAATTTGGCGAACGTTAAGTTTACAAGGTCCCGCCGCGGACTTACGTGTTACGTAAGAAGGCTGGAGCGCGGCCCTGCGTCAGGCTGCGGTCCAAATGTAACGCGAATTAATTCTACGTAAATGTGAAAATACTTGAGTGTTGAGTAGCCTTCTCCGTTCTATACTGGATGTGGAATGTGTACAGGTTTACAGTGGATACAACTCTAATGAATGTACTTACTAGGTCTTTATGAAAACATTTTAATAATATTCTGAGTTGTGAAACTCAGACATGCAATACACTTGGGGCTGGCACGAATTGGGATGAAACACTCACTTGATACTGTTGCTAAGGAAGGGCTATACATTGGCCCGCTGAGTTTAGAGTCGCCGGTTCTTCTTAGGACAAGGTTAGAGTTGAACTAGTGGTACATTTAATTGTTGACGTTCAAAAAGTAATTTCTGTAATTCTATTTTGAATAAAAACTTTTTCATTTCATTTTCATTGTAGTTAAAATTGGGACAAAAAGCAACACACCTGCAGGTACTTAGCTGATATCAACGGGCTGGCCACCGAAAGGCTTTGAATGTTTGTTTGCGCCCTTGTAAGTACTATAAAAAACGCTGCTAACATTTTGATAATATCAAAGCAATATTACACTTGTTAGGTCGATCTCGATCGATCGATCGATGTAAGTCGATCTCGAATTCTCACGAATTATTCCGCAAAAGAGAATAATTAATTCAAATAAAATAAATATTACTATTTTCATTTCAGACCACTCTGCCTTCCATTCGAATACAAACTAAGCATCATCATCATCATCATGCCACCGCCCACCGCTGGACATAGACTTCTATCAATGAACGCCAAGTCGACCGGGCCTTCAGCCCATCGCCACTTCAGCGAACTCACTCAAACACAATATGCGATTTCCTCACCAACTCAATCTGATTTCAATGTAATACAATATAATGTTCTGGGCCCGCCCGCACCGTGCTCGAGGGACCTCGGTACAATTCCCACCAGCAATATACTAACCTATGCAATGCGGGAACTTCTATACGCCTCGCACTATGAATATTTATTCATATTACTCGTGACAATAAATTATTCTTATAAATTAAATCGGACACTAGTGTTGCTGTATTTCAGAAATTTAAATAAAAAACATAATGGCAATCCGACAGAATTGTCAAACGTGACAACGTTTCGAGCAGTCTGATGCCTTTTTGATAACTTATCAGTGATTAGTCGTGCTACGTCAGCTGCACATAGAAAGTAAGTTATAGTCGTAAAGAAAGAAGAAGAAATTAATATTTTGGAGTTTATACAGTTTGTTGTAAGACGTCATCGTCTAATATATACGACATTGAAATACTGCCGAATATAGATCCGAGTACCAGGAGCGCTCAGCCTCGAAGAGGTCAGGCTGACCTTCGGGACGGGCACAATAGGCACAATGATTGATGGTCTCGGTCACGCTGATGTAGATATACAAGGGTGGAAGAATGTATCGATGTTTTTGTTATTGGCAGCAGAACGACGCCTGAGTGGGAAGTCTCTATCAATATCAATACTTGTTTATCTATTTATCCAATCTGTCACAACTCAAATCTTCTCACTGGCGGATATAGGCCTCATCTCCTAGTCATCTACACAACGTGCCGAAACCTGCCCAGGGCCCAAACTCATCGCAAAAATTGGCTAATCGAGAGGACTAAGGTAACTGCTATCACGATTATCATTTCGTAAACTTTGAAGAGGCATACACAATTGTGGTAGCTGCTCACGCAGTAAAACGCTCATTAGCAATCCAAATAAGACGCTAATAAAGGGAAAGAAATGTATGTGTTCAAAGCCAAACGTTGAAGTTGCGAGAAATTAACCAGGGGCAAAACAAAGTAATCAGCGTATCGAAATATGTAGCAAATGTCATTTATATTTGTCATTTAAATTTTTACAGGAAGTTCGACTATACGAAATGAACTGTGGATTAATTTTAGAGATTAATTAACGTCGCTTATAAACAGACTGCAACCAGAGGTTATAGATACATCGCTATTTTATATTTCATGGGCCTACGTGCTCTCACGAGTCACACAGAACTCATAGCATTAGCTACAACTTCAAGACAGTATAAGCAAGCAAGAGTTACCTCCCAAAACGTGCCAGCCCATTTCAGTGTCACTAGCCCCTATAAAATACCTCTTAGTCCGTTTATGTCAGCATAGGACAGATGTAATGTACACACCGCAAACAAAGTAAAACGTCCGTATTCTAATACCACTCTCCGGGTGCTCCCGTTTACACGATAAGCGCGCTAAGTCGGCTGTAGGGACGCACGAACACGGGTAATCCCCGGCGCGACGCC